>SNQN01008391.1:14925-29349 GCA_008642245.1 Bassia scoparia | reverse complement strand
ATATCAAAGTATCAAACTGAGTGGCAATATCTGTTTAAAATGGAGATTGAGCTTTTGCAACCTCTTTAAATTTTGATGACTACGTCCAATTTAAGTACATGGTCTATGGATTTTCCATTTCCATAACAATGATGAAGAGTGATTTTTCCAATTCCATAACAATGCTGTCAATTTTTTWTTTTTTTTGGTTCAAGTGATTTGAATAATGGTCATACATGTGAGGTTTCATAACTTTAAGAACTGGAAATTAGTACAAGTACTTGAAGAAGAATGTACATATAATAGAAATCAAAGAAATAATCTGATAGCTCTTAAAGTATTGCTTTCAAAWTTTCTGTTTGATTACGGCTTCATCATGTTATTAATTTTGCTCAGCAAATTACCTTTCACCTTTTACTAATGTAGAAAGTAAACAAAATTGCAAGTACACCATATGAGCTATACTTGCCCTTTGGTTAACTGCTTCATTGTAGTTTAGTACTAATAAATTGAGTTTGGTACAGCTTTAGGACTAGTTAGGTAGAACAAAAGTAAAGAATAATTCACAATATTTGTAACAAAAAGAAAATGATGGGAAGAAGACTGAAATTTGTGGTTTGTGCTTTAATATATGGAGTAGTTGGGTTGAGTAGAGGATTTTTGAAGTCAAGAAGTTGAAGCTCCGACTGTAATAACATCCAAATCACTCAGAGAAGTTACAAAATTTGGAATTCCCAATTCAAACAGAATGTCAAGYAATCTTGGAAGAATCAACAGGTGATAAATCTGTTACCTGTTACCGAGTGCACAACAAGATGATCTGAGTCATCGAGGCTTCAAGAGGAGCTAAGATGAATAGTACTCATTAGAACAAATATGCACAAAAGGATGAACTTTTATAGGATATTGTAAATRATTTAATTTGTACAGTATCTCATATTTACATTCCACTGTTGATAATTTCTAATTTAAATTTCTAAAGCTACTTCATGCCAAGTACGGAGTATTTGATAGTTTAGTTAAGAGATGGATGAGATGGCCATTTGATTATAAGCTTGATTAGTTGATATACTCTGTACTCTGTAGTGTAGACAATGTCACAACTTTATGAAATAATGACATGAAAAAAGGGGAGGAAAAAAAAAAAAAAAAAAGAGAGAGAGAGATGAAGGCTACTTGGAAATTGGCATACTAATATACTACTACTGTACTACATACATGAAATAGTAGGTGGTTTTGGTCTATATACAGCAACTGGACACCTTATGATTATGTGTAAAGTGAAACAAAATTAGACAAATTAGGAAGTGGAGACTGACCCTGTGTAAAGGGCAGAGAAACWACTACATTCCTGTTATGTATATGATATAGTTTGTGGTATAGCGGCCCTTATAGAGTACTACCTCCGTTTTTTTAGATGTCCCACTTGTACCAAAAAGCTCTCACATAAAAAGTACAAGTGGGACATCTAAAAATAATGGAGGTAGTGCGGGTCTAATTGTGGGTAGTGTTATTTATAAAAAAGCTGTACCACCARCAACAATAATCTAATGCTTAATGTATCATTTCATCAACACTTTAAATTTAATTATCTTCGGTCATGAWTTTCATGTTGCGTAATAGCGATGACTATTTAACAATATTGAACAATCATAATTTGTATACCTAATGTTGAATTTAGTTTTACTTTCCTAATGAGTAATAATAAACAAGTGAAGCTTGACTTTTAAATTATTTATTTAATATTAGTTTCTTTTAGACAGTGCAATGCGGGGTGCTCCTAGTTAAGGAATAAAAGGCACAGAACTTAACGAAAAGTCGATCTATGGGTGCTTTTCCATAAATGGAGCTATTTTGAACTTTCCAACTATGTTTTACATTGATTAAAAATAAATTTAAAAAATTTGCGTAGACTACAAACAAAGTCAAGAATTGGTATAAACTACCAAACATGGTCAAACTCATGTTTCACAACACGTAACTGATAGTTTGTGGCACGTGTGTATTTATACCTATGTGTATTAAATTGACTTTAGTAAGAAGACTTTTACAAAACATTGAATATTCTGAAAAGCATTAAAAGGTAAAACTAATCTTCCAAAGGAGAGCAAAAGAATGATAGGACTAACAAAAAATTTCTTACCCCAGAAATGCATTCCTATTAACGACAAGGCTTTATCAGAAACTGACAGTAGCATGTCTGAGATGGAAGCTGGATAACTGCCACTGAAGGTCAACCACAAGAAAATAAACAATAATTATTTGGTATTACATAAATAGTTTAAACACAAACATCTACTTTGTAATATATTAAGCAGTTTATCGCTTTACTTTGCCAATAAGACCACACATCACATTCAAGAAGTACAATGAATCAATGATCAACTAATTCAGTGAGCTATGCAAATGAGATTTGTTTACTAATTTGATACCCCCCCAACAAAGAGGGGGAAAAGAATAAAAAAATGTTTCAGGTTGCAAGTGCTCCAATGCTGTTTATTGTATGGAGTGCTATTACTAAAGAGAGTACATTACAGTATTACACAGATTTCAAAGAACAAGGGTTGTTTATCACTAACACTCAGCAGTATGCCGGCTTGGGTTAAAATACTTACAAGCTTCTCTCTTGTAGCTGTGCAAGAAATCCATGCTGATTCATTGCCCTGAACAAGAAATTGCTTTGCAACATATTGCCTGGAAGTAAAAGGACATGCAAGCAACGTAAGTAGACAATCAGCATTGATTCATGTTAAACACTGAAATGTAAGCCTCCCATTAAACAGTTTGATGCAAACATTTAAATATAGATAGATACAACATAAGGGAACAATTCAAAATGGCTTCAACCCAGAAGGAAGGATTACATTGTTATTCATGTGATCTGAGAAATAAGACGAACTATCTGCATCGTAGGAGGCCAATTTGCTGCAAGACTGTAAAAGAGTAACAAATTTTAGTGAGCGCAACTCTAGCATTTCTTATCTTTAACTTTAATAGGAGGAAAGAGTTAGAAAGACAGGTAGCAGCAAAAAACAGCAGACTAAAAAACAGCAGACTAAGTTCATTGTAGGGCCAGCATGAAATCTACCGGTGATAGGAGAGAGGAAACAAATATATCAATGAAGCCCATAACATAATAACCAATATTAGTACAGAAGTTTTATTTAACGGTAAAAGTACAGAAGATTGTTTACGTAGATCAGCTTTTGTGTCCCCTCACTCTTCCTATGGCTTTCCCTACTTTATACTTATCAACCTTCAAGCACTCTCATTTTTTTCCAGCTTCTCTGCTTTTATTAGACATGTCTTTATCTATGCATTATTTGATAAGTATCTAAATCAACATATATAACATCCAACCTAATAACCATGAAACCATTCCTCGCCTAATGTAATTTTAAGTTCCTTTGCTCACTGACACAATTACTTTTATCTCTCATCTTTGCTTTTGTCCCGTGTGCAAGTCCAATTCTCTTCTCACTGTAAATTTCTTCTCAAATGCTTACACACTCTTTCATTGTGTTATCATCTGAAAATAATTTCTGAACCAATCATTCAAACTACTCAACTTTGATCATACTTAGAAAATAAAGGACAAACTGAACAGCTTAGTTTATTGCGCGTATGTTGGTTTTTTTTATTTATTTTTATCAATATAATAAAATAAATAAAAGAAAACGAAGGTCAAACTTACGTCTCGAGGCTGACGCATTCCTATACCCTGCATCAAAGAAAAGAATGAAGAAAATACAAGTTAAGACCCCTTTCTCAAGAATACACATTTCCATAAATTATACACAATCTTTAGCACTAATAAGCTTGAGGACAAATTTTAAAAGTACCTCAATCTATGATAAAAACAGGTTGTCCTTGTCTCTGTCCCGATAAGGCTCCCTATATAATCAGTAAACAAATTTAGCATATTATTACCATACAGTGAGAGAAATTAAGAATATCAGATTCAAGAACAACAAAATCTCCAAGAATGAATCCAACTAAAAGTGTTTTCAAGCAAAAATGTAAAAGGAAAAAGACCAAAAAAGTATTAAAGTATACCAAAAAAATTCTTCTGGTCAATGTTAAAAACAATTTGACAATAAATAACTGACGATTGTCACTCCAAAGCAAGTCAAAGGAATCAATTTAACAATGAAGCAAAATAGTGCTTTGACATTTCACAAAATGCATTAAATCAACAAATTGAGATCCCTTCCTCCTTTTCCTTACAAAATTAGTAGATTAAATAACCTTCAGAAAAATAATGCATAAGAGTTTAGGTCCAGATCAATAGGAACTTTTTGCGAAACTACATAACAATAAAACAGAACAGAGGTGAAAAAGGTAGAATAATTCTCCTGTTAAAACTTTACAGTAGAAATAAAAAAATGCGCGTAACTTTACAATATGTTATTTTTCTCTGAAGCCCTTTTCCCAGACACCCTATGTCCTCCGTACTAACACACAATGACACAAATATAGAAAGAGAAGTGTTTTATGCTATTTACCTCCCATACTTTAACATATTTAGATTGTGAAGACTGTAAAGAAGCGGTAGCTTGGTGAGACATTTGCATATTAGCCGTTGAATTGTTCATGCTAACAGATTGCATTCCGGATTGTACTTGCTGAGGCATTCCTGGAGTTGGCATCATAGAATTGCTATTGGATGGTGTGCCAGTTGAACCAAGGTTAGACATCATGTTTGGATTCATATTATTTCCACTCTGTGCCATAGCCGGAACATTTACCTGACYAACTCCATGTGCAGATTGACCCATCGTATTACTTACATTACCTTGAAGATTAGTCAGTGGCTGAGAAATTCCAAGATTAGAATTTCCAGAGACATTGGAAGTCGCATTAGAAAAAGAACCAAGAGCTGAATTCTGTATAGGCAGAGAAGCTCCTGTGATGCTTCCAGGCCCAGATACACCAGTGATGGCAGATTGTCCAGAAGGCAAAACAGTTTGAGAAGATGGTACACTCGATGCCATTCCATTCGATATCATGTTCGACATGTGCATACCAATAGTATTGCCACTCATTGAAGGCAACCCTAGAGAAGTTGCTCCTGTGAGAGCTATCCGTGCTTGAGAGATATTGTTCAGTATGGCTCCCACAGGGCGCGAGGGCTGAGACATGCAAACTATGGGCTTCAAATCTGGAACATTCTCATTGGTTGTAGTCAGCTCCTGAGACACAGGGGGCGGTGAAGATGCCTGTAAGCTGGGAATAGTTTGRCCAGCAGCACGCGGAACAGAAGGCATATGAGGCATAGCAGGTCCAGATGTCACTGTGCTTGGCTCCTGAAGTAGCATTCAAGAAACCTATTTCAGCAACTTTATACTATTTAAAGTATAAATGGTTGGGAAATATATATATAAAAAAAATGTAGAGGTCTTACAATTTTTACAGTAGCTTGTGGTACATTTCCTGTAGATATGGAAGGTCTATTCATGACAGATCCATTCACTGGATGAAGAAAAAAAATGTTATCTCTTCAACCGCCACAAAATGTAATAGCATAATTTCTATGATGACATTACCTTATCAACCATCAAAAACTCAATAACAACAGCTTGTAAGATCTTATCTCTATTATATAAGCCAAGGGGTATGGTGGTGGTGGTGGTGGTGATGTCCACTTGAGATTACTACACTACCCTTACTCATCCTTCATAATTGTTTATCAAGTGGGGGACAATATTGTGATGTGCACTAAAATCTTCCATAATGACATTTGATTTTTGAAATCATTAATTAATAGCTTTATTTAAAACAAGTAATCACAATTTTACAAATGGCAAGTACAATTAATTGTAAAATATAATTATTCAAATTCTCTTCACTCTCCAAATTTATTCATAAACAATAAATATTTTAGAGAAATTGAATTATTTAGTCCATTTGCAATATACTTACTAGGTATAAGTGAAAGGGGAAAACAAAATTAAATTCTAAAAAAAACATTTATTTAAAATTATGCAGGAACTTATTGATTTTATTGTCAAGCTAGTGTTGTTAGAGAAAATTTTAAAATTATAGCACGCATTGTGTGCACAAAAAACTAGTTGGCACATATTATTTGGTAGAAAAGAAACCTTAATTGGTAATAGCCAAATCATTTCATGATTAAGAATGTAATAAACCCCCCTTGAAACAAAGTGGTTCCAATATCATTGTTTTTAACAACTATTAGACAATTTTGAAAAAGTAACATTTAAAGCTTCATACATGTTCTCGTCCAACTAACACTCAAATTAAGAAACCAGAGATGGGATTGTGAAGATTTTAGAATTAGTCAAGGGAGACTAAAGAAGTAAAGATAACTGCAATCGAGGAAAAGCATGATATAAACTAATAGGTTTGGAAGAACATATAGCACTAGGTAGAGATGAGTAGAGGAAAAGATCTTAAGAACCATTGGTTCATATAGCCACTAGGAGAGATGAGTGAGGAAAAGGATCTTAAGAACATTGCTCATTACACAAACTAAATTTCATCTCGCAACTACTCAATACAGCCTGAATAAAAATAGAATCATTGATGGTTATTATATATCTCTATTATATAAGCAAGGGGAGGAAGATGGTGTCCCCCTTTGAAATTCGACCATGCCTTAATGATTTATATTAAATTCATTATTAAAAAAATTAATATAAAAATTTTGCCATAAAATATATAGAAGTTAAAATGGTATTGCATTTCACATTTCAAATAAGCACTAACTTAATTAGATGACTTCCTCTCTTTCTATAATATTAAACAAGTTAACAATGAAAAAAACATAATCAACTTTTATAAAAAGAATAAAATGACAAAATAATTTGATTGAATAAACAATAAGAAATATGCGAAACATAAATTTCATATATAGTTACAACTGGTTATATTTCTAACATTCAATTTTATATTATTCAGTAATCTATATCTTTGAGCACATGTTTTTGTCTAACATTACATTTTTTTTTTGTCTTAATAATGCTTCATATTTGATTAACAAAGAACGAAACACTAAAAAAAAAATTAAAAAATCAAAACCCAACGAATTATTGGTATGAATTATAAGAAAAAAATATGATAATTATAGATTTTGAGACGCACGCATCGGTGCAAAAAAATACTAAGTAGATATTAGGGAAGGGGACCGACTATCCCAACAAATTTTATATAACCACCTGGTCGTACAGAAAGTAGGAGGGCCTGATCCAGGAGGTAAAGTTGAGGCAGAGAGTCTGACTTTACTGTGCCAATCCTGAACGACTAAGAGCAGCTAGAGCCTCACCTGAAAAATATCTTGATTCCTGTACAATAGAAGTGAGTCTGCTTAACATCAATTAGAATGATCGAGCAGCCCTCTGATTAATCACGTTACCCTGACAACCTTGACATTAATATCTCCATCATTGAAAAAGTAATGGACAAGTTCATCATGTGGACATCGCAAGCCAGAACCTTAGAAGAAAGAAACACTGCCAATCTCTAGGCACCATCAGAATTATAAGACCGCATACAAGTATATTAACCTCATCTAACATGAGGAAACAACTGAACTTCTATAACATCAAATCAATCAACAGTTACTTACTTAAAATAAGCAAAATCAGAGGTTAGAGGTAAAATTAAGGAAGCCCACAATGTACATTTAGTATCAACACAATGTGTTATGAGACGAATTGAGGTAATACTTAAAAGACAGAGGGAGATAATTCTCCACATAAGTAGACAAACTGAACAATAAAAACTTTAAAAATCAAAAAACATAACAAACACAACAAATATTTACACGCACTTTAGCTGGAAGAGCAGTTGCTTCTACTGCATTGTTATATTGCTTTAAGCTTATGGTAATGGTTGACAAAATAACTAACAGAATAGAACACTGCAGGCAACAAATAACCAACGTCAGGCCTCATATTGCAAAACGACAAAAAATCAAGACCACACGAATGAGACATAAGAACATGACATACTACACTCTCACATACACCTAGTACCAGACCAAACCACTTGGCACAGTCTCAGGCATCGCTATATATAAAGATTTTCGACTGAGCTTCGCCATTTTCTCCTGCTCGAGATTTTCCATGCTGGGCGATACACAGAAGTGGCAAGGGATATGGATTACTAGACAGAGATTAAATGCAGTGCTTATCCATCCAAATTCTGCTTTAAGCCCAATCCATTTGGGATAGCAACATTACAATCACACAACAAGAAAGGTCATCTTCCTCCAGAGACATGATGTGTCTGTAGAACATCTCGCAAAATTTTAGGAAAAGAACGGGAAATGCGACAAAAGGCAGGTTACGTGATAGATATTTAAAAACAAGCCCACATATAATTATCATTCTTCCAAAATCAACAAAAGTTTCTATGAAGAGAGCATAAGTCAACTAATCTGGACAAAGATCAATCAGCTCCAAAATATAACATACAAGCATCTTGAAGGAATGGAAAAGAATGTAGCTAAAAACTTCATACGTATTTTCAACAAAAAATGACTTCAATTGAGCACATTCAGCAAGGATCAGCCTTTTGTCTATTAAGAGTAAAGGATGCTAGCAGAAGCCAAAAGTCAGAACCTAGAACTAAAGTTTTCAATAACTACCCTTAAGTCCACAAATCAATTTAGAATAATATTTTTCATTGGCTCGATAAGAGTTCGATATATGCAATATTGTGCATTAATTTTACACTTTAGATAATAGCACCAAAAATCAATACCTCCAATAGTCTCTAAGCAAAGAGTGCAGTAATTAAATTCGTGATAAACTACATGCATCTGACTTCCTTCACAGGAAAATTAACAGAAATAACCACCAATGCAATAACATTAATACATAACTTAATATAGCAGCCAATCATACAAAACCAGAAAAGGTAGAATCTATATCAATGTTTAGACTCCGTTAAGTTCCAAGTATAGATATTATCAATAGCAAGGACCAAATGCAGTGATATAAGACAAGAGCACCAAAAATTCATACATCAATGCTCAGCAAGCCTTCAGCAGCTGCAGCATCATCCCACCCACACCCCGAAAATGTTATGGAAGACAGCCAGCTAAAGAAATTATCCATGTCTCTAGTCCAGCCACTTCTTTGAACTAAGGAAGCTGATTCACAAAGATTTAACAAGAAAAAAGTGTGTTGATTAAGCAAATGATTTATGGATGATGCAGCTTAACACAAGTAAATTCTTAAATACACACACCTGAATAGGGTCCGTGTGTATTAAACACAACCAAAGCAAGCTCAAATGTTGAACCAGAAGCAGTTGGAGAAGGTTTCTGTGTCTGCAAAGAAATAGAGACAGCGACACTAAATTTTTATTATTTTATTTTTTAAAAAAAGGCATCAATGACCACTAAACTATATCTATCTATATACAATATACATAAATATTGAGGATCTACTGCAAAATGAAATAATCAACTTTCGACATAATTACCATAAGTGCAGTTGGTTGATTTCGTGTTCTTTTGTTTTCCCCACTAATATTAAGGAGATTAAGTTGTATCATAACTTAAATCTTATTATTCTAATCAAATAAGTGATGTGCTAATTTACACAATATTATATGCAAGCTTAATTGGATTTATCAAATCAAAATATGCTTTCACTCCTTCACATAGAATTATATTTATAAAATAATCAATAATGAATAAATTATTCATTGAGTTAGGTTATATTGGAATTTCTTATAACCTTACATGGTTATAGATGAAATCCCCCTAATGCCATGAGCTTGGTTATTGATGATCTCTCAGCTTCTTAATAATATGCAATGCTCTTTTCACGTCAAAAAAATAATATCAAGGGGTTGCTTGGTTCAGGGGTTACAAGAAAGAGAAACAATACCAACAACTCCCTCAAATGATGTTTGGTTAGTCTCTTTTCATTTCCCTTTCCTCCTTTTCCTTTTTTGAGCTTGCCTAAACTTCTATAATACGATTCCCTTGTCACAGTAAAATTGTCATATTTTCTTCTCCTTCATCATCATAAGTCATAACCATAACCTCACCTCTGCATCCAAAAACCAACATGTTGAGGTCTTAACCACCCATTCCACCACTAATTGACATTTGGTCCTACCAACACTAAATTTAGAACTCCAAAACCCAATGCACTCATCACAAGTCGAAAAAATACCACCCTTAAACCCTAACCTTCCTGACCAATGCCAATCTAAAACTTCACGAYGAAAGGTCCACAATCACAGATAGAAAGAGAGGGAGGGTTGAAGAGAGCTTAAGAGTGAAACATACAAGTAGTAAACATTTCGACAAAATTTAAGATCTCGAGATTTCTTGGTATAATGACAATYTAAGCTTGATATTTGAGTAAGCAGCAACGCCCGTGAAAAGTAATGAGTGGCAACAGGAATGATGAATCATTGTTAATGCAAGTAGAGTCAATGTTAACAAAAGCTCAAGACGCAACAATGCGATAGAGGTTTGCGTGCGCCTTAGGAGTGCCTTAGTGCACTTTGTTGCGCTTCATTGAAGTGAGGTGCACTAAAGAAGAGGGGGGTGATATACAACTGCGCCTTAGGTGTGCCTCATTGAAGGCGCCTCGCCTAGACTTTAAAAAGGCACCTACCCCCTTACGCCTTAGCGCCTAAAGGACAAATAAGTGGCTCGTAGAAGACATTGATGATAGAATGGTTGAAGTGGTGGAGATGAGAAAAGATGGGCATATAAGGGGCACGATGAGAGAGGACAGAAGTGAAGATGATAGCTGCTGGTTAGAGTTTTTAATACCCATTAATTTCCCGCTCCAACCAAACACAAGAAAAATTGCAAGTTTTAGGTTCCTTTCCACCCCTTTGACTTTCTCAATTTTGATCCTTTCTATCAGTGGTGGAAACAAACAGCCCATAAGACGCTTCTAAACTCGCTTCACAAGAAAGAGTAAATTATTGTTGACGCATATCATAGCCTTCCGTTATCAATGAATGTTAAATACAAAGAAGGGCATGAACTCCAAATGTCTTAGAGTCTAACAAAAAACAAAAAAAACAAACAAATAACCAAGTAACACAACTCTGAACTAACCCCAATGATAGCCACACCTTCACACATATGGTGTATTTGGTGTGATGGCGTCACTTGGTATCCTCCTAGAGTCTAGGCTTCAGGGAGAGAAAAACCCTACTTGTTATTGGATCATTGTAGTTTCAATGAGGAGAAGATCAACTAGAAAAAGTGTTTGTCACAAACAGCTTTCACTGAGTGAGAGTCAGTCAAGAGCGATAAAACATTCTAGGAATGCAAAGCTTTAGAGCTAAAGAAAGCATAAGTGAAGAAATTAACTATACATTGTTACAATCTAATAGCGATACTAGGATTTCAATGATATTGCCTATCTTATGCAATCAATTTCTGAAAGCCTCTAGAATACCGTTTCACCAAACTTATGAAAGAATAACGGAGCATGCCAATCCAACGGTACAACCCAATCCCTTCCACATAATTCAAAGTAAAATCAAGCATATCATTGTCTACAGGCGATAATATTTCTCAACGCAGGCTATGGCAAAGAGACAAATAATTCAGAAAGCAGAGGAAGGATAAACGACAAACCTGGGCTGTCATTTCAGATGCACAGATGACTGCAAATGCACCGAAACATATTACAATTCACTTACACTATTATACCTCATCATAATCAAAACACGTATATACAATTGTTTAGATACACTAATACGGAGTAATTGTTAGGTAGAAGTTGTAGGACAGACATTGGACCTCAATGAATGATATTCTACACCAGCAGAATCATCTGCATTAGCTAACATCCATTTCATTTCAAGGAGGCGAGATTATCGATAAGAATCATTATGACTCAGACATAATTTAAAGAATTTAGTACATGCGTGATCTATTAACTGACCAAAGTCCAAGACCATTATTGACTTGCATAAAATATGATATCATTCTTTTATATTCTAGAAAACTAACTAAATATGGAATTGGATTGTTGTAGCACCACTGCACCACTAAGAAGACTAATAGTGGGAGTATGGGACAGCAAAGCTACACATTTTTCTATATATGCTTTTCACTCAATTAATCTTCAGTTAACTTTCTGCAATGCAGAACTCTTAGTAGGTTTGCAACCAAATGCATACAACAGAATGCAAACAACATACGTCTCGGGCTGAGGAGGACAACTCTTGTACTTCTCGGATATAATACAGCCCAACAATAAGTATTTAACTTATAATTTTCTAAACCTATGAGTGCAATTAGGTTATTTGGGGTAAAACGATGCTATAAATACGAAGTCGATCACGAGGGACAGATTGACAGTATTGTTGTGTGTTATAGGGGGCTACTTTCCATCTATCTTTTTTAGGAACTTTACTGTCAGCCATTATGTCCTTCAACAAACAGCATTTCACTCATGCTTCACTGTTTTCTAATTACCCAATATTGCAACATATTTCACAATTAAACATCAAAATTCAATATTGCAGCTAATCTGCTCAAATTTCTCTTTCAAAATCTCACTCAAGCAAATATGAACTTCAGTACACCAACACAGATATTCATTGCGAAAGAAATCAATATGTTGGGGGCAATCTACAATTAATTTACGAGCCAAAATCATTCACGATCACTGCCTCAGCATTCAAAATCCAAAATAAGAGACAAATTTGAACAACACGAAACAAAAAACACAAAAAAAACCCTAATTGAAGAAAAACAAACCTGATGATCTTATCAAGGTAATCGGAAACAATGGTGTTCCAATACGGACCATCGCGAGCAGTTCTCTTCGACAACGAGTATAAGCTGTTTATTCCGCCATTGGAAACTGAAATTTTGATGAAATTTTTGTATTTCTTCAGGATTTAGATGAAACTATAATTGAAGAAATTTCAAAAATTTTGCATAGTTCATTTCTTTAATTTGGAATTGGGAATGTTCTCTGAAAAACCATAGTTTGGTTTCGCGAGTTGGAGAACATGGTTTTGACTAGAGGGAAAGTCGCGTTCTTGTGTTTATTATAAGGTTTTAYTGAGAATCATAAAATTCATAATGTCTTCCATGTAAGAAGAGCAAAGCTTTCTTAAATTCCCTCCCGATTGCTGTTTYGGTTTCGGTTTACAAAAAGTCGGAAATGATGGTATGGACTTTTTTGTTGTGGGCTTCTATGAAGCACGAAACTTTCAGGATTTAGAGTTTCCATGTTTTCGAAATTCGAAAACCAAAAAATTCTTCGGAAACTTTCCAAAATTTAAAATAAAAATCAGAAACGTTTTCTATATTGGAAACTCTATGATAATAGCGTTTTCTATATCAGAAATTCTACTATCGTTACAAATATAGTGTTTCAGAAACTTTATAATTTACAAACTCACACATCTTTTGTTTTTTAAAAGCAAACATATTATAAAACTTTGGCAAAATTGTCAACAACTACCCACTTTTTTGTCCCTTTTGAAAACAACTACCCAGATTGTTTTTTATTTAAAACAATTATCTACTTTATTTGTTTTGTTTGTGAATCACTACCCACTTTTAGAATTTCAAACATGCGGAAGACAAAACTACTTGAAAACAACTTCAAATCACATGATTCTTGAGCATATTTCATGTATTTTTCTGAGATCTACAACTTTTATGAAGGAACCATGTCCAAAAAATGAATGGATAGCTGRGAAAAGGCTAAAAACTAAGTGTGACGAGGTTTGGGTGATTGAGTTGTTTTGGTGGGTGTTGGGTGATTTTGGAGGTGGGAAACAACAAAGTTGGATGGTCTTGCAATTGGGATGCCGCGTTGGGGTGGTTTGTTGTGGTTAATACGATGTTGAGTGGCCAAAATCCAAAAGTGGGTAGTGATTCGCAAAAATTGAAAATATGGGTAGTTGTTTTAAATAAAAAACAATCTGGGTAGTTGTTTTCAAAAGTGGAAAAAAAGTGGATATATATTTGAAGGTAGATACTTGATTTATAATCTTTTATTTTATTATCACTTTTACGAACGATGTTTATTTTTATGTGATTTTATTTATTTTTGAATTGTTGATTGTTAGTTATTTTTTTCTCCTCCAATTTCACATTCTAAGTGTAATGTGTCAATGTGGAAGAAAAGTTTTTTTTTTTGTTAATAATAATTTGATGTTTTATTTAAATATAGTGTAATATCGTCGCACATTTTAAGTTATATGGGTAATTGTGTATCATTATATGACATTTTAAATACATTAATATGTTGGTAAGAGAATTTTAGAGTTTTTCTTATTGTTTTGTACTTAGATTTTTTAAAAATTTAATTTTTAAATTTTTTGTTAACATTTCCCCATTTCCTTGATTTTGAACAATTGTCGTTTTCCCGTTTTCGAAACGTTTCCATTTTCCGAAACTCCCAGCGTTTCCGTGCTACATAGGTGGGCTTTCTTTCTTTGGTTGTCGGTTTTAAAGTTATTAAATTT
>SNQN01008391.1:1498-11931 GCA_008642245.1 Bassia scoparia | reverse complement strand
TTTGAAAATATGATTATTGCATGGATTTAAGTAAAAAAAAACAAAATGTTATGAGATTGAGTATTTAATTATTGGATAATTTATCTTTAAGTTGAATTTTTGACAATTTATTTCGTATTGTTTTTGGTTTTTATTTCCAAGATACATTGAGTATATGTCTTTTTTCCATTTGTGTATTATGTGATATGCTTGGAAAATATTGGAGTATTTCGGAGTACCAATACTTTATTATTCATTATTTATCGTAAGTTCAAAAAGTACGATTGGTGAATTCTTTGGGTTGCGATTCAATATCTATTTTTCGACATATTACACTTAATGGTATCAAATGAATGTATAATAGGATATTTCTTGGAATAAAACAACATGGTCGAAATGGAATTGTCAAAATTCAATGGTAGAGTGATTTCCTTAATTATAAAACAAAAAAAACGAAAACCAGGAAAAATTGGTTTTGACTTTGGTTGTCGTTTAAAATTAAATGACTCAATGGTTTTAATAACTCCGTATGATCTAGAAAAAATCAAAAATCTGAATGGTCATAAATTTTCCTATTGATTTTATGGAAAATTTTATTTGGGGACGGGTTTGCCTTATGGTGGTGATACGTTTTTTTATTAATAAGTGGCTGAGGTTTTGTAATGAATGTGGCTCAAGGTTTGCAAATTTCACATGGTATTTGTTACATAACGACCTTAACAACAATAACTCATTTTAAAAAACCAGCCACCACTATATTTTTCTCTTTACCTTATCCCAAAGTAAGTAAGCCTACACTACATTGTGCCGCAATCTGCCTCGTAATTTATCTCACTCTCATCAGCACTCAATTTGCTCTGGTACAAGCTCTATTTACACACACAAATGGGTGAGTTCCTACACACATATAGCTCGCATTCTCTCTCCTACAAGTGCTTAGCCCACCACACGGACCTAGCCAAACTTTTTTCGAAATTGGGTTTTATTAGGGTTTTCTTTGATTTTTTCCCAATTCCCATATTCTTTAAACTAAGATTTCGAAATTAATTTGGTTCCAATTGTGATTTGATTTGGTTAATCGTGCGTTTGATTTATTGGTTTATAGCACAACGTAAGATTGGCCGGGGGCTTGGGCCTAAGTGTGTGTAGTTGTGTTGTGCGGGCTTGAGCAAGAATGCAACGTGAGTGTTGGGGTGTTGTCGAGTAGGAATCGCCACCGTGCCTAATAAGGTTATAAGGACGCCCTGAAGTTGGTGCTGAAAACATGGCAGGTCTGTCAGTAAACAGTTCGTCTGATCAGTAACCGTTGTGGGTTGGGGACTGGTACGGATGATTTTGACATGCCCGAATGTGGGCCTATAACACCGGTTCAGATTGTATTCATTCAAAATAGATTATGGATGCAGAACTTAGCAATTTCAAACTTATTTGGTTTATCTAAGTTACTATAAGTGAGTTCCTTTATACAAATGACTGTTAGCTAAATTGTGCTTGAAATTAATCAATTAATAGGTGCTAAAAAACTGTCTCGACCTATTAATCTGACTTTAATGTGATTCAGAACTCCGGCTATTTAATCAAAATATACAGGTTGAAAAACATATATTCAAATGGACACACCACACCCACACCACAAAAAACAACACACACCACACCACACCAACAACCACACTCAACAACAACAACACAACAACACACACCAGAACCAATCAACTAACATCATCTTAACCTTGTATTAATAAACAATGTTAGAGATTAACAAAGTGCTTTTGATATTTCCGCGAGACAAGAAATAAACTGTTGTATTCGACGAAAAGTGTCTTTGAATGTTCCGTAGACAAGAAATTAAATGTTAGTATTTGAGAATAATAATGTATAGAAAATGAAAAATGAATGATAAACGAAAAAAGAGAAGATTAATCTAATATTTAAATGCAAAGTGAAAGGCTAGGTTTTAATTTTCTTAGTTTATTGAATCGGAATAATTATTAGTCAAGTTAAAGATGTGAATGGGGTTTTTAGTTGAGCTCGGGTATACCTTGATTTACTTGTCATTTGATTTCGAAAAGAGGTTGATCTATTTGTATGCTTTAAATAAACAGAGTGTAAGCGGAAGTGAGAGAGTATGGAGCTTGGCTCGTAGCCGATCTCGGAAATGAGGCGATGAAGTTTTATAGGCAGAACACGAGGAGCATATATAGCTGATTATTCTGATATATTTCAATCTTTTGGATTTGAGTATAGATCTAAGAGTGTATATAGCTGAGCTCACTGTTATTCTTGGATTATAATTATTGGATAATTTCATCTCGTACGATTGAATTTTTGACAATTTCATTTCGTACCATTGTTTTGTTTTTATTCCAAGAACTACCATTGAGTATATGTCTTTTTCCATTTGATGTCATTAAAGTGTGATATGCTTGGAAAATATGGAGTATTTCGGAGTTACCCATACTTTATTATTCATTATTTATCGACTAAAAGCCCTTCAAACAAGTACCCATTGGTGAATTCTTTGGGTTGCGACTCTCAAATACTCTATATTTACCGAACATATTACACTTCAATGGTATCAAATGAAATGTCATAAACTCAGTGATATTTCTTGGAATAAAAAAAACAACAATGGTACGAAATGGAATTGTCAAAAATTCAATGGTACGAGATGAAATTTCCCTTAATTATTTTAAAAACAAAAAAACCAAAACCAGGAAACCACAAAACTTGGTTTTGACTTTGTTGTCAGTTTTCAAAATTAAAATGACTTCAATGGTTTTAAATAACTCTCGATCACATGACCTCTAAGAACAAAAAATCACAAAAATACTGAATGAGTCCATAAATTTTCATATTGATTTTTATGGGAAATTTTATTTGGTGGCCTCGAGGTTTGCCTTAATCCGCGTGGTGACATACTAGTTTTTTTATTCAATACAGTGGCCTCGAGGTTTTGTAAATGACACATAGTGGCCTCAAGGTTTSCAATTTCCACATGGTAACATGTTAACATAACTGAAAACCCTTAACCTAACAACCTAACTCATTTTACCAAGCCACCCCACTATCACCTTTTTCTCTCTTCCTTTACCTCCCAACAGTAGAAGCACTACCCCACTACATTGCATGCCCCCACCACTGCATCGTAATTTACATCCCTCACCACCGCACTCACAATTTGCTCTCGGCTACCAAGCTCTCATTTACACACCACCACAATGGTGAGTCTCCCTCACACCACCATACTCAGCTCGCAATTCTCTCTCCATCACCAAGTGCTACACATCTTACTACTGAGACGAGGGAAGATATTTTGGAGGTGAAATGATTGAGTTGGATTTAATTGATTAGAAAAAATTGATTTTGGTTTAAATGGAGCAAATGTTGCTCATATTTAACAAACATAAAACAAACTCCATTTCTGATTCCTTCCTGTATCCCTCTTAATTCCTTTCTTTGGATTCCTTGTACCAAACAACCTTAATGAGTTAGCAAACATTTCTGTATTGCACTAACCAAGCTACTACTACCTTCATTCACTCACTCTCCTGATTTCCTCAAACCTTAAGAAGATTGATCTTATCATTCATACCTTTTTGTAACGACTACACAATAACATACACAAATCTATTAACACTCAAAGAAGAAAAAAAGTCGAAGAAATAATAGCGACGGAGAGTAGGGACGATTCAAATTCGTCCATGTAATTAGGGACGAACAGAATATCGATCCCTAATTTAGGTGACGGATTTTATGAAATTCGTCCTAATTAGGGATTCGATTTTCTAACGACACCCTAAATTAGGTCGATCAGAAAAATCCATCCTTAAATATTAGAGGATTTAGTACCTCCCATATTTTATCCATATTTTGAGAAAAAGAAAGAGTGGGAAAATTTATGGACGAGATTTTAATTTTCTCCCAAAATTGAGAGACGATATTTTATAGAATTTCCATCACTAAATTTAGAGGACAGAAAAATTAAATATCCGTCCCCTAAATATAGAAAGAAGAAAATTAAATCGTCCTCCTAAAGTCAGTTGCGTTTTATGTACACAAAAATAACTTCTCTACGGTGTCGAAATCAGGAGATCCCTATACTATCAAACTTGACCAGCGAATTGCGATGGGGCATCTTATGATGGATATCTGTCCCTAAATTAGAACAGATTTCAGAAATCAGTCCCTAAATTAGGGACGGGTTTCAGAAAATTCGTCCTAAATTAAGGGACAGAATTATTAGAATCCCTCAACCATTACACACGCCATGACTCTTCGTCACTCCACCAAATCAAACCACCAGCAAATTGTGATACCTACCATTGGAAATATCTTTGAAACCAGCTTTTATCCCCCAACTTCGAATCACTCAATGCGCCTAGTTACTTTGAAGAGATATATATTCCCTCGTTTGAATGTTGCCTACTTCATTCCTACGAGCCTAATTTATCATGTACTATGGTAGTGTTGTAGACCTTAATGTGTCTCCCCAAAGAGTTAATCGATGACTGAAACATTTACCACGTTTGTGATCAATTTATTCTAAAAAGACCTAAGTTGAACTCGTAAAAAGATCGAAATATGTGAAGTCATGCTCGATAAATCTCATTTGTCGCCGGCCCCAAAGAGACAGGATCTCAAGTAAGGAGAGAAAGACACGTACTACTCTGTTTTCGTTCTGATAAATCTCTATTCATATCTCTATTGGTAGATAAGTGCAATTTTCTCACTGTGCTTTAGTTGATGTTTTTATTTTTCTAAAATACTCTTAGGGTTATTAGAGATATTTATCTTTCATGACGGAAATTATGGAGATTCTAGACCCTCCTTTCTCTTTTTACCATTTCCAAGTAGCGTATCATGTTTTCATCTCTCGCCTTTACTCTACTGGTGATTTCTCCATTTTTAACCTCTCGGAGCTTTTCACCTTGCACAATTCCTTACATTCTGGGAATAAATTTTTCTGACGATTCAAGCATCTATATATTATCTTTTATTTTTAGATTTATCTTTTCCGCCCAGCTTACTTTCTTGCACTAATATAATTTTTCTATGAATTTACAAGTATTTACAAAATCAAATACGCAAACAAATACATTCGTGAAATTACAACCTGGCACCAAACAATCTATAAACGCCTTTGGTATCTCTGTATTCACTTATTTTCAATTGTCCCTGATGTCTAGACCATAGATATGGAATTCTGCATAGTGCGTACTCAAATGTATATCCCCTCTCCTGTGCAAGGGATAGGTTGAACAAGAGTGTCCAGCCCTTTTCACTACCATTTATGTGGAAGGAGTTCCTACATCTCCCAAAAATACAACAAAGAGATACACAAACACAGCATTTGAAAAAATTTTTTCTGAAACCGGCTGGAGTACTTGCCAGTTCCACAATTGAACTCAGCCAAGAGACTAATTGTGAACCCGCTGTAATTGCTTTCCTAGGTTTCAAACTCGATATTCTGAGAAAGACTGCATTCATAAAGCACCATATAGCCCTATAGGATTTAACATCGTACTCTTATACCTCCTCGAAATATATCCCTAAATTGTGAAGCTACTTGGTGGTCAAACGGTTGTGAGTTATACAGAATAATAGGCTTGGTCAATTAAGATCACTATTAGTGGCTGCCCAAGCAGATAGAGCGCATAGTTTATATTCTTGACTCCTCTATGCCGTCTTATTTCATAGAGGTGTTGTCTACAGGTCGCAACAACTTTATTTACCGCTACCTTACTTTCGCCTCAATGTTTCCCAGGATAGCGGCATCTCCGCCCCTGTGAGGTAGACATTGAGCTCACGAATATATCAAGACCAGCCAGGCAAGACCTTAACGATTCACTCTCTCCCTGTCACCGCCACTGCTAGTAACCTACTCTTGTCTGCCTAAATCTGTTGTGTTCATAGAACACCGAGCTAAGAACAAATATACGATATGATGATACGTCTCCTCAGCCGCTCTTTCCGCATCCTTGGAACTTTCAAAAACCGTAATTGAAGCACGAGAGAGTGAAATCATGAGTCTTTGAGTTTTTAGCTAAAAACCCGCAGTCGGTTGCGTTCCTCCGCTTCACCACTCCATAAAAACTTCCACTACCATCTTCACATCTCGTATTGTGTCCACGCTGTTAGAACAATATTAACTAATTGTCTATTCGATTATGCGCAATCTTGATATAAGCGTGAATTTAAGAAATATATGTACCTAAAACCGCTACACCGCTCCTCCAACTATGAGCATTTCCCCAGTGTTAATCAAATATTTCTTTGGATACGGATCTTTATTTACGATTCTCTCGTCTATTTTTTCTACGTTATTTCTAAAGCCAATTACAAAGTCTCTTCATTTTATTTATCTTGTATTACTTATCCTGGATTTTGCTTCGTCAATCTGCACCTTTGTTCATCTAACACATATATAAATTCCTCTAAAATTGAATCTCTGCGGAACACAGCAATGTCTACCAAAGGACACTTTTTCCCTGACAAATACACACACATCTCAATTGCAATGTTCAAAAATCTTTCAGTCTTCGCCCAAATCGTAGTCGGATCGATTCGCAAGAGAGAGGGCGACCCTATTCTATGATAAATAGTTCGTCTCTCTTATAGGATCCTCTGACGTATGAAGAATTTTTCTTTTGACTTACTTCTTAAATTGTATGCACCTGTTCATCAATATAAGCACTTCCTTACAATGTGCTCTTCAAGAGGTACTGTGGCTTAGCAAGATGGTGTTACACATCTTGAAGGTTGCAGCTGTTGGGTCGATTGTTGCCTTTAGCCCAGAACGGCATCACCTGTAACAATACTGTGATGTGCCCTGTGTGTTGTGTGTGTGATGTGTCTGTGTGTAGTTGTGATGTGCATGAGATGGCTTGTGTCTCTTGTGTCCATGTTCTTACCTCCTTAGAGTTTGATTGATCGATATCCGTATATATGTTTAGTTGATGTCGCACGACTTCGAGAGCGAATGATATATTTTCTGATTATGACCATCTAGCTAATTAGAGGCGCCGGAGTTCTCTACGATAACTGAATCTATTCCCAATATATAAGTTCCAGGAGTTAATTATGAGTGGAAACTATCCTGGCCTAGGCACAGCTTTTGTTAAAGATCGGCAGTAATACACACACACATTCTCCACGTGTTGCCATTAGGTTTTATGGAACCAACCAACCACATTTGCAGCCCATTCTGGGTATTGCTGATGGACGAATTGAAAACCCTGCATCAGAAGCTTTCTTTAACCTCCTCATCGGCTGCGCTTTGACCGTCGACCAGTTTTTTATATCGGCCCCCGGACAACGCGTTCCTCTATTTTATACTGGCTTAATATGTTAAATGCGAAGTCTGTCTCAACAATATTTAGGGACTAGGGCATCATGGTGTTCTGTAACATTATTAGAACTATTATTATTGAGAGCTCACTTCTTTATCTTAGTAGTAATAGGTTACTCAACCCCTAGAACGCAAATAAGGTTGAAGAGCATTGTCTTACCGTTTGCTACGGAGAAAGCGAAATTAACATTTCACGTCATTACAATAATCGTATTATCTTTTTGAGATCTTGATAGATGCACTACCCACATATGATTAGCAGCGTGCGTATTTTCCAATCATCTCGTTCAGCCATAGCCGGCCTATTCACCAATCTTCGGTGCCTGAGAGCATGTTCGCTTTTCATGGTGCGAAAAGAAATGGAGTATGGGTCCAGAGTGAGTCACAAGTCCTCCTGTCGGCCCCCAGTTCAGGTCGACGTTGAGACGATAGTAGACCCCAACCCGCAACCGACAATGGTTACCCTGATGAGTACAGAACGCCGCGAGTGGCCGCGCATTGTTTCGTAGTTAGTCCAGGTCGCACCATTAGGACTTCCACCTCGCTTTCCGCTTGCTCTCTGAACTCTCTTTCCCTGACCCAAACCGGTCTCTTGCTGACAAAATTCCTTCTCTGTGCGCGCTCCTTATTAACTCTTTATATAGGCACCCCGCAATGGTCGGACAGTTGTAAGGTCAACACTCTCTGCGCGACTTGCTGGTCACCATAGATAGTTCCTACCCTTGCCATCGTGCACCACAAACGTTCATCAACATGAGGTGTGTAACTACCACTTATTAGAACGCATTCAAGGTTGGTCGTCCAAGATATTACATTGTAAGCTTGTCATTGTTCCTAGACCACCAAAACTAACCTCCATATGTCGGCACGTATCTTGCCTGGGTGATCGCCATGCACGTGAGATCCCTTTACTGCGACCATACGGACATTCCCCCACAGGATCGCACCCACTCGAGCTGTGTGGCAGTGCAGCTACCCTCCATGCTAGGCCTACAAGCCCATCCAATCTAACTTGAAATACTTAATGGACACAGACATCATCGATGGTAGGATCACTCACTCTAGCCTGTCACCCCGCGCGCAGGCTGGTGAAAGACATCCCCCACAGAGAAGGGCTCAATGATATCCGTTACCTCGAACTCCCAGTAGTGTGTCCCGTTTCAACAGAAGTCAAACGCGAGAATATTTTCTGAACATCGAACCACGTTATCCGCGCCAACCTTTATACCTACTTCAGCAAACACCAGAGAATGCAATCAGTCATTGAGGGAGGTGCATTTAGACCATCCCCACCTACTGGAAATTCCCTCCTACTTGCAAATATTGAGATTTTCCGAAAATGGCGTTTAGTTTAAACCAAGGAGATAGATAAGCGTGCTTGACTCTGGTGTGTAGGCATTTTGCCGATGAACAGATATAACAGCACATCAGTAAAACACACCCTTAAGTGTGCACTAATGCGATAGCACCACTTCTAATTTTCGAACACTCAAAAAGTATTGCTAGGGCGTAGGTCGCTTCCAACTGCAAAGTGCGTCTGGGCTCAAGTGAAGATCCATTAGCACTGGTGATGGATAGAGACGTAATTTCCAGAGAGCGGATTGTGTCGCTATTGGCTGGCTGAGTATGTGGGTGTGAGGGATCATGCTCTCACCATTTATTGAGGGTTTTTTTTCGTAGGGGAGTGTGTAAAATTCGAGCCTTTTGATGAGAGGCAGTGTTCAGTCACCGACGCAGCTATTCCAATCTTTGAGTTTGCTTTACTGAAACGGTACTGCACTAGTTCGCTGCCAGGGTGAGAGGTATAAATGACAATGACATTTACGCACGTAACATGACCAGATGCACCAATCTTATTATGGAATTGACGAAGTATTTGGACGTTAGTCCCTTGCGCAATGTTAGTTGGGTAGTCGCTCTTACTGTTGGGAGAGGTTATAAGGAAGAGAAGAAAAAAACAATAAAAAATAGGTGATAGTGGGCGTGCTTTGGTAAAACTGAGTTAGTGTTGTTAGGTTAAGGGTTATAGTTATAGTTTAACCATGTTACCCATGTGTGGAATATTGGAAAACCTTGAGGTCCACTAGATGTGCATTTACAAAACCCGACGCCAACATGTATGATATAAAAAAAACTAGTTATGAGTACCGACGCGGATTAAGGAAACCTCCTAAGGTTCGAGGCGCCACTCAAATAAAATTTCCCATAAAAACATCAAATATGAAAATTTAATGACTCATTCAGTATTTGTAGTGGATTTTTTGTTCTTCAGAGGTCATAGTGATCAGATGTAAGTTGATTTAAAAACATTGAAGTCATATTTAATTTTCGAACAATTACCAACAAAGTCAAAACCAAGGTTCTGTTGGTTGTTTACTTACTAGGTTTGTCTTTTTTGTGTTTTCCTTAACAATTAGATAACAATTTTACAGCGTTACTAAATTTCCTATATTGTAATCACATTCTGGAAAAGCAGTTCTTCTTTCCAGGTGGTGATTATTCTATTTGGTAGAATTTACTACTCTTGGATAATTCCGTACCCATTTGTTGTCTCTTTTTATTTTCTTCTGATTCCAAGAATAAGGTATCTACTGCCAACTTTTCTGGCCTCGACATTTCAATTTTGCGGAATACCAAATATGTCGAAGTGTAATAATGATTAACGGTGAAAACTATAGAGATATGTTCTCGCTATGCTAGTTTCTCAACTCCATATTAAACCGACACTTTTCTCACCAATTGCAAAAGGTAACTTGTTTGAAGGCATTTTAGACCGAAGAAACATATATGTAATAATACAAAAGTAATCGGGTAACTCCTGAAAATACTACCATATCTTTCCAAGCATATCAACACTTTTTAGATGACATCATAATGGAAAAAAGACAATCTACTCAAAGTTGTAATGTTCCTTGGAAATAATAAAAACTAGAACACATTCTTCTTAATGGTTGACGTACAAAAATTGGAATCAATCTAGCTCATATACAACGAAGTGCTCTAATCGTCACGCAGATTGATAATTTATCACATTAATTAAAAATACTTCAAGACTCTCATGAACAATTGTCTGTTACTTAACTTTTTCTTTTTTGTACTTGAAGAA
>SNQN01008390.1:5226-29350 GCA_008642245.1 Bassia scoparia | reverse complement strand
ATATTTAGCGGCCGAAATTATCGGTCCGCTTACTATGCAGCCGATAATTCGGTCGCTAAACCCATCTTTTGGCGGATTTGGGCCTTTGGAGTGCCTTTGTTTATTACAAGGTTAGCGACCGAAATATCGGTCGCTAATAGTAACCGATTTAGATCGGTCGCTATTGCGACCGATATTTCTGGTCGCTAATTAATTTTTTTTTTAAAAAAATAAACCTGAGTCATTTAACCCAATTCGTCCCTCACGAAACTTGCTTCACGAGGTCTTTTGCTTCACGAAACCTCTGCTCTCCTCAATTCGACCCTAACAAAATTCCAAAAACCCTAACCTCAACCTACCTCCGGCGACCCCTCTCTCTCCTCTCACGGCCGCGGCGAACCCCTCTCTTCTCTCTCCGCGCGAGCAGCCGGCGCGCGCCATCTTTCTTTTTCTTTCTTCCTTTCTCCTTTCTTCTCCTTCTCCCTTTCTTCCCTTTCTCCCTCTGCCTGGATTCTTCTTTCTCCCTCGCGCGGTTTCCTCTTTCTCCTCGCCGGATTCTTCCTCCTCGCCGGTAAGTTATTTTTGTTTTTAATTTAATTTCATTTTTTCTGTTTTTTTTTGTTTGAATTTAAATTGTTTTTGGGGTTTGAATTTTGGTTTTTAATTTTAATTTCGAATTTTAATTGTTTTTATTTTAATTTCATTGTTACTGTTTTGCATCAATGCCGGAAATTGCAGCTCTTGATTGTGCTGCTACTGTTTGTTGCTGCTGCTGTTTGTTGCTTGCTGCTACTATAAGTTTCTTTGAATTCATTTACTGTATTTTTTTTAAGAATTTGAGTGGATTTTGTAGTTGTTTTATACAGTAGTACTACATGATTATTATTATTATATATTATTATTATTATTATATATTATTTTATTATTATTAATTATATTATTTATTATTATTATTATATTATTATTATTATTTATATAATAGTTCTTAAATAATTTGGGTGTTGTGTAATCAATGTTGTTATATGGTGCAGATTTGAGTTCATTTTTCAATAATTAATTGTAATCTGAAAAGGGTTGAATTGGTTAAAGGATTTTATATTGTTTGTTAATTTGTTTGATTTTTATATGTTTATTTTGTTTATTTTATGTTGTTTGTTTGGATTATTTATTTGTTTTGTTAATTTGTTGGATTATTTGTTTGTTTGGATTATTTTATATGTTTGTTTGTGTTTGTTTGGATATTTTATATGTTTGTTTCTTTGGATTATTTTATATGTTTTGTTTATACATTAAGTTAAGTTATAGAGTTGAAAACTTTTATTCAATGACGTAAATAGATGAATAAGATGAGAAATGATAAAATGGTAGATGCTATTTATATGGCAAAGGGAAAAACGATATTTCATCGACACAAAAACTCAACAATTTATATGGTGATATTCGAGGTGTAAATAGTGTAATTTTGTTCCGACAATGTTTAAAATGCTATATAACATAATGTATTACATCTATGAGACAATGTAAAAAAACGATAATGTTATAAAGTTTAGTCAATTCGATCGCAATTTAATAAAACGAATACCAATTTATATTCCTCAAAGAACTGAGCAAATTAATGAAACAATGAATTGAGTTCTACAATATAAAAATAATTGTAAAAAACAAATCTCTGTTATTATTCATTTGAAATGTATTATTAGACATTTTCTTGAACATACGAAAAGATAATTAAAAAAGAGTTTCATCCTATAAGAGTTTGCTTTTAAGGTTATGATACAAAAAAATCTTATCATTAAACAAAAATTTACATATTTAACGTCGAATATTATATGTAATACCTCATGGTATCATAATTGTATCATGTATTGAATGATATGCAAAATTTTTAACAAATAAATCATATATCATAAATGAGAAGCTTTTTACTACGGCAGGAGCGAAGCTAGAAATTTTTTTATGAGGAAGGCCGAAATAATTTCTATCTTTTCATTAAAAAAATGAAGAAGAGAATTAAAAATAAGGGAGAAAAATTTTATGCAGGACATGCACCAAAACTCGACGTGGGCCGAAAGCAAGGAGCAGTCAGACCAGCAGTTCGAGCAGCAGTCCGACTATAACCATCATTCCCAGCCCATTCTTCAGCTCCAGCCCAGACTCAGCCGCCAGCCTTTGTCGACGCTGCCTCCGACGATGCGTCCTACTGGCTCCATGGAGACCCTGCGTCCTGGAGAGCTTAGTCGTCGTGCCGATTTGCATAGGAGACGGCCGGTGGTTTCTCCTTTCGTTTCTTCTCCTCGTCGTGGAGAACGCTACTGCTCGTCACCTCGATTTTGGGGCGGCATCTTTGCAGCCTCTTTTCCAGACGACTTTCTTTGCAGCCTCCTTTCCAGGCTTCATCTTTTCGGCCTCCACCGTTTGTGCCTCATTCTACGGTGCCTCATTCTACAGTGCCTTCATCTACGTGGCCTCAGTATACGGTACCTCAGTCTCGTCCCATCCGGCTCCGACTCTGATCCTCAGCCTACTCATGTGCCTCAGTCTATGGGTCAGGATCGTCCATCCGTCCTCCGACTTCTCAGTCCCAGGCTACACATATGTCTCAGTCTACTCGGCTCAGTATATTCCGTCCCAGGACTACTCCGACTGAGCCTACCCTTGATGCAAATTCTCGTGCGGGCAAGGCTTCTACGTTCTACACCCCTCGTGTTCGAGAATTGGACCTCGAGTTGGCCTATGGTGAGTTTTAAAGTTATTTAATTTTTAATGTTTTAACTATTTGAATGAAGTTGTGCTCATATCTAATTTTTTACATAATGTTTTAAACTATTTAATTTTATGTTTTTGTGTACAAGGTTTCACAGCCAAGATGTTGTGAGATCCATATCATCTGTAATGAAGACTATTTTCGACAGCCTTGGAGAACTACACTGAGGTTGATAGGGACACGGAGGAGCATTGGTGGAGCATATGGAAGGCGAGGATGACAAACTTTTACTTTTTGTTTAAAAAAATCAGTTTTTTTTTAAAAAATAATTTAATATATATGTTAACGTGTAGGTCTTCGCCCCGCCTTAGCAAGGGGCGTTGGACCTCAGCTTCAGTGTCATGGAGTTGTGGCCATGGAATCCGCATGTGAATGGTTGGGATGGTGTCGTTCGAATGAGGGATCGCCACCGTGCTATTAGGTATTTACAGACGCCCGAAACATTGGTGCCAAATTAATGGCCCCACGTCCAATCAAGTAAGCCAGTCGTGGGTTCGGGACATGGTACGAATCAGATTGTAACCCAATTCGCTCCGCATGTAGCGGCCTCCTCGGTCTCATTGTAGTTCCATACAATCATTAACATTGAAATTCAAAAGAGCCTATTGAATTGAACTTGAAAAAACACACTAATTACTAGGTGAGTGCTATTATTGTACAAGCAATGACTTCTATAATGGACAACGGCGTCACTTGATTGTTAGTCAATGTTAATAGGGCTAGAAAAACCGTTCGTCATGATATCTGGAGCTTTAATTGTGAAAGCCGATTGATTCCGGTCTTGTTTAAGAATTATAACTAGTGTGTTGAAATATTTATACATAAGACATTGACAACAAATGGTTAGTAAGCATGATAATATGTATATGTGTCCTCCTCACCACTTGTACTGCACAAATCCACAATCGTTAGAACAAAACTCAAGAGGAATCGCCTTTCGATGAATTGCTAATTGAAGACAAGCAAACGCGTTAGTCATGACTAATAGTAATATGAATAATAAAGAAAGCCAAAAAACCCATGGAAAATATTGTAGATAATAATAAGAAAACCTACATATTTACATGAAACCATTAACAAGTGAAGTTTCTACATTGCTTTAATTGAATTTAAAAACTCAAAATAATGGGTTAATAAATTAAAAGGACAAAAAAGAATTGAAAAAAGAAGTGAGAGAAGGTTTTGGGTGAGTAATCTCTGATTATACCTTATTTCGCTTGTTGATTCGAAAGAATCGATGCTTTGAATTGAAATCGATGTGTTTGAGTGTTTTTGAGAGAATGGGATGTGTCTCGTACTTTGTGAAGTGGTATTGAATAG
The DNA here is from genome assembly GCA_008642245.1 of Bassia scoparia. Lineage (NCBI taxonomy): Eukaryota > Viridiplantae > Streptophyta > Magnoliopsida > Caryophyllales > Amaranthaceae > Bassia > Bassia scoparia. Next base: position 25,287 of record SNQN01008390.1, on the reverse strand, counting down.
TCGTGTCAAATTGAAGGTGAGAAGCAGTCGGAATTTGCGTATTGAAGTCGTGTCTCGAAACTGAGGCAAGGCAGGGAGTATTATAGGCACGAGGCAAAACGAGGCAAGGAAAAAAACCCTGCGTAATATACGCTGGGTGAGCGTATATAGCAGTGTGAGAGAGCGTATAACGCTCATTTCCAGCGTATTATTCTTCTAAGTGGTATAATTTTTTGCAAGAACGATGGATGGCTTGAGCGTATATACGCAGCTGTTGAGCGTAATATACGCTCCGTTGAGCGTATATGTCTCGATCACTTGCGTATATAGCTCAATGATTTTGTATATTTTCCAAAAAACTCGATATGTTTTGACTCCTCCGATTTTATCTCGTGATTTCCCTTGATTCGACGCACTAGACACCCCTTCCTCTCCAAGAAGGATTTTCAGAATTTCTAGAGAAGGTCTCACGTATTCCGGAGTATTTTCTAATTATTCACGTATTTTCTGCGTATTTGCTGTATATTAAACATTGCAAAATTTCATAGAAAATCATAGAAAAATCAGAAAATAATTTGAAATATGGCGGATTAGAAAAATGTTGACGCACAATGATGGAAATCAAAAAAGTATGAGAAATCGCCCAGGGTGATTATTTGAAAACCTTCGAAAACCTTTGAGTTTATCGAGAAAACCGAAAGAAAAATATGTTTGCCTTGTAAGTGACCTTTGCTCAATAATTCCGATATAAACTCACGTATTTTAAGACTTCGTGAGTTCAAAGCATTCTTTTCCGAGTCGAAACAAACGGGGCGCGGTATATTTCATCAGGAATTACTCATTTGGGGAGACACATTTTCAGGTGTCTACATAACATATTTCATTCTTATTTCTATTGCAGAGAATGTATACATGGAGCCGGAGTTGGAGGGCACGGTAAAGAAACGTATGAAGAAAAGGCTGCTCTGCGTCTGAAAGACACATTCTACGGCCTAGTTAGGAAGGCTGAGGCCCCCCATATTGGCTTGGAGATGACTTGCTCCAAAAGATGAAAGACATGGTGAAAGACCCAAAGTCCAAGAAAAAGTCGCCCAGGCTAAGGCAAACAGGAGAGGCGGCAACGCTACTGACCCCGCCCTCCATCTCACCGCCAGGGATCCGTCTCAACTATTCATCGAGCTAAGCAACTTGTTTAGTCTAATCGTTCATTAAGTATTGTAAATTAAATACTCATGCGTTAAACTTTTTATATCATCTAACATATTGTAGACACCTGAAAATGTTGTCTCCCCAAATGAGTAATCTGTGATGAAACATACCGCGTCTCGCGTTTGTTTCGACTCAGAAAAGATGCTTTGAACTCACGAAAGTTGGAAAATACGTGAGGTCATACTCGGAAACATTGAGCAAAGGTCACTTACAAGGCAAACATTTTCTTTTTGGTTTCTCGATAAACTCAAAGGTTTCCAAAGGTTTTCAAACAAGTTACGCTGGCGATTCTCGTGCTTTTGTTTTCCATCATGTGCGTCACATTTTCCGAATCCGCCAATATTTTTAAATTATTTTTCTGAATTTTTCTATGATTTCTATGAATTTGCAATGTTTAAATACGCAGAATACGCAGAAAAATACGTGAATAATTAGGAAAATACTCCGGAAATACGTGGAACCTTCTAGAACATTCTAGAAATCCTTGCTTGGAGAGCAAGGGTGTCTAGGTGCGTCGAATCAAGGGAAATCACGAATAAAATCGGAGGAATCGAAATATTTCGAGGTTTTGGAAAGTATATACGAGATCATGGAGCGTATATACACAGATGATGAGCGTATATTACGCTCAACAGGAGCGTATATACGCTCAACAGGAGCGTATATACGCTCACAAGCTCGTATATACGCTCACCCTTTACATACGTTCTTGCCAAAACTTGAGAAGCGTATATACGCTGAGAATGAGCGTATATACGCTCCTCACCTGCGTATATACGCTATCCTCAGCGTGATATACGCAGGGTTTCTTGCCTCGTTTTTGCCTCGTGCCTATAAATACTCCCTTGCCTTGCTCAGTCCGGGACACGACCTTGATACCTTCACTTCACACGACCCTCACACCTTCACTTCACACGACTTGACAGCTTGACACATCTATACATCTCCAAACACTCAAAACACATTCGTTTCAATTCAAAGCATCGATTCTATTCGAATCAACAAGCGAAATAAGGCAATTCAATCAAAAGGCGATTCCTTTGAGTTTTTTAGTCTAACAATTTGATTGTTTGCAGCGACAAGGTGAGGAGGACACACATACATATTATTATGCTCACTAACCTTTGTTTTCAGTCTTGTTTATATATCTTCTATCACCACTTGTAGTATATTGTTAAACAAGACCGGAATTTAACCGTTTGTCACATTAAAGTCAGATAATCATGGACGACCGGTTTTCTAAGCACCTTATTAACATTGACTAACAATCAAGTGAATCGCCTTATCCATTGTAGAAGTCTTGGTTCGTTCATAATAGCAACCCACTAGTAATCAATGCGCTTTCAAAGTCAAATCAATAGGCTCTTTTGAATTCAATTGTTATGATTTATGGAACTACAATGAGACCGAGTAGAAGGCCGCTAATGCGGGCGAGTTGGGTTACAGATCTGATTTGTTACCATGTCCCGAACCCACGACTGGTACTTGATTGGACGTGGTTGCCATTAATTGGCCACAATGTTTCGAGCGTCGTGAATAACCTATATAGGCACGGTGCGATCCCCTCAATTCGACGGACACACCCAACGCATTCACATGCGGATTCCATGGCTCAACTCCATGACACTGAAGCTGAGGTCAACGCCCCTGCTAAGGCGGGCGAACCCTACAGTTTTTTTGGCGACTTCACTGGGGATAATCACATTGGTGAGTGGACGGACTTTGAAAGTCTCGTAGTTCCATATTCATAATCAATTGAATTTTGCTTGTGACCCTTCGAATAGGGTCATGTCCTAGGCACCTTGGTCTCAATATGGCAGTTCTATGCTCGAGATCACCATTAAGGGGATTTATCTTGGTTGCATGGGTTAATTGATCACATGGCTAAGGTAAGTCCTATCCCGCCCATGCCGCGTATGCACGTGTTACGAGATGCGTGCATATAAGGGTATCTCGGCCAACATCACCATATTGTGGTGGTGAAATGGACCCAGCTCTACTTTTAGGCATGGTACACTATCAGACTTAACCAAGCCGGACTTATAGTTCACTTAGATCCTGACCTTAGTGAATAATTGGTTTTGTGTTTCATCAATTGTTGCCTGTTAACTTGTGACTCTTTGTTCAGTCCAATTTCTTACTAAGCCCAGTCCCTAATCTTATGGTTCAAGACATGAAGTTTGACAATCCATTAGGCCATCTCAAAATCACTTTCAAACTCCTTTCGACCCTAGCATCTGACTTAGGTTCGATTCCAATCCGAAGAGTCTTAAATCTGACTTAGATTCAACCTTTTGAACCTTAAACCTTGAATTAGGTACATTCAATTCCAATTCAAGAACCTTAAACCTGAATTAGGTTCAATTCAATTCCATTCAAGAACCTCGAGTCTGAATTAGGTTCAATTCAATCCAACCAAGAGCCTTGAATCTGAATTAGGTTCGCTTCAATCAGAACCTAAAACCGAACTTAGTTCGATCATAGACTTAACCCTAGGAAACTTTGATTCTAAGGCTAGGCCCATTCAATTTCAAGTGGCTCGTAGGTCTAAGAGGTCCTTAATTCTGAAATAGGCCCATCTTAGTTTGAATCTTTCTCGAGTCTAGCACCTTAAATCAGGTTTAGGTCTAGCCCATTCAAGTCTACTTTCGAGTTCAATTCCTTAAGTCCAGAACCTCAAGACGGAGTTTAGGTTGTTTCTTAAGTAGACCAATCTTTTGTTTCTGGGTTCTAAAGTGTAATTTCTTGATTCAGCAAGGATAGCAAAAAGACTCGCAAACTTGTCTCTGGGTGGCCTAGAAGAGTAACAAGAAAGCCAAACCCGACGCGCTCCTGATCACCAAGGACACTTCCATGCAACATCGAACAACAGCTTAACGCTATTCTCGAAAAGCTCGAGTCTGTGAATTCTCGCCTTGATGCCCAGAAAAGAGCATCGGGAGCTGAAAGAAAAGAGGACCAAGAAAAACCTCTCGAGTCTGAAGGGGAGAAGAAGACGATGCTGAGACACCACTCCCTCCTCCGAAGACTGAGACGGAAAAAAGGGTGGAGCAACTAGAAGAGATGTCAAGAGAATGTCCGAAAATTCAGTTCAAGGGCCTCGTGTTCTGATTATGAGTTAAGGGCCAGCTTCCTAAGAAGTTTGTCATCACTGATTTGCCCAAGTTCAAGGGAACTAGAGACCCAGAAGACCACCTCCGCACTTTCAATATCTCAATGGTCCTCAAGGGGATGAGTAAAGAGCTATTCACTTCGGTGTTCCCTATACTTTTGGGAACCCAATCATCCAGGTGGTTCAAGACTTTGAATCAAGCAAGCTCGTATGGATTGCTGTAATATATCAAACACGAGTTCCTAAAAGCAGTACAAGGTACAATTCCCAGCTTCCTGTCGTGTCTCCGTGAACTAGAGGCCACCAAGCAAGGGAGAGAAGAAAATTTCTTACTTTCCTTTAATAGTGAGGGAGAAGGCGTAAATGAAATCGTACCGACATGAGGAGAGATCAAGTTCGATGGTCTCAAAGAACCTTCAGCCCACATAATCGAGAGCCACTCATTCAACCCATTGAATTCATTACTGGCTCTACAAGGTTGCCACTAGTTGAGGAGATGTTCATGCCCAAAGTTCTAACGGTAACGGTGGGCTTTACAAGAAAGGTGTTGCTCCTCTTTTTCCAAACACTGCATCAAGTCAGCCACATACCAAACGGACAACTTCTTCTAACCATCCCGGCTCTTTCAACAACAGGCCTCGAGGGACCACAGGACATTTTCTTCCAATTGGTATGACTTATGAGCAGGCCTTTGTATAGACTAACTTGCAAAAGGTGCACGCTGCCTATTGGACTGCCACTCCAACCCTCAGAGATAGACAATCTAGGAACTTGGAATCCAATTGCCTATTGTAAGTTCACCAAGGGAATTGGGGTCACACCACTGAGAATTGCATCGTTTTGAAGCACAGGATTCAAGACATGGTTGAAGATGGTCGCCTCCCTAGTTCCCATCCAGCGAGCGAACGATAAGATCAACATCCAAACCACATCCCACTGCTAAACCATGAGTCACCCCAAGCGATTATGCGGTTAATGATCCATGCGGCCTGTCTCTAAGATTGAGTCAATAGAGTTCCTAGGTCCTAGCCATTGTGGCCCTTTTCACATTCCTGTCTTTTGAGTACTATGTAGTCTTTTTGAAATAAGCCATTGATGTTTCAAGTTTTTCTTCATCAAATAAAATTGCAATTCATTTGTTTGGCAATATATTTCTAATTCTATGCAAGTCTCAACACTCATTGGCCACAATTGGTTTAATCTAATGCTGATTCAATTATTTAATTGTTGAACAATGCCCCCAGAGAGGCCTTCTTCCAGGCTCCACAAAATGACTCCTCCCTTCCATTCCCTTTTCACATAAATTCAAAAACCCTCGCCAAACCCTTTTGAGCCACAAACACTATCATTTTAAGCCCATCTTTCTTTCATTCACCCACATCTTACCTAACCTTTGGACCAAAACGTGTGCTAGGAAAAGACACGTGCAAAAGAAGAAAAAGGAAAAAAGAATAAAATGGGCAAAAAAGAAAAAGCGAAATCAAAGTTCAATACAAAAGTCTTCACAAATGCAAATTCAATTTCAAAATCCAAATCCAAAGTCAAAGCCCCAAAACAAAAAAGCAAAAGTCTAAAGAGCACCACTGCGCACCGTGGGTCACTTCATTAACATCAAGCCTTTTTTCAACCCTCAAACCACAGCCTCACATTACAACCAAAAAGCCCTCTCCACACGATGGCATCGTTTCAAATCATCATCAGAACTACGTTGGGTCTGATTCCGTAAGGATACGTAGGAACCTCTTCTCGAGGTTCGACCGCATCAGCATAACATTAAATCATTTGAGGGTCTTTCTGAGTGCTTTGACTTGCTAAGAATTCGATTATGGTTTTTGCCAAGTCTAGAACCTGAACATAGACTCATACTTGAACCTACAATTCATGGCCAACCTCGTATCTTAGCCACATCTTTTAACCCCTAATCAACAAATTTGAACCCCTTTTTTTTCATCGAACCATAGCCTATTCTTTGGTCACCTTCAGGACTCATGATCAATCCCAAAAGAGTAAAGCACCCTGACCTTATGGGTTAGTACATCGTGCTTGTGGGAACTCAATCCATACAATCTATCCACTTTCCCTATGTTGACCTCTAAGTCGTAAGCTACATGTCTCAAAGCCTCCTGGGGGCTCGTGTCATTCGTGGCTCCTTAATTTCCAGTTGGGGGCTTCTGTCTCCTAAGGCCCTTATTACGTGTTCGAGTCTTTTGCTATCAAGAGGAAGGAAATCCAGCCGAAAAAATCACTTGTGGACCCTGCTCTTTCCAACTAAGGTCACTGTCTCGCCCAATGTCAAGTTCACGTCTCGTTCCAAATTTCACCTGTCTCCTAAGTCACTCTTCAAATGACACTCTTCCAATTGGCACTTGGTACTAGGATTAGCTCTAGTATCGTCCTTCATGTCTAGAACCAGACCTAGACTGGGACCTCCTTCAAATTCAAAGACACTTTCCAAATCATGTCTAGAATCAGACCTAGAGACAAAACACTTTCAAATCATGTCTAAAACAGATCCTAACAAGACTCCTTCAAAGACTCTCTCAAATCATTGTCTAGAACCAGACCTAGACAAGACCCTTTCAAATTTCAAATTGACTCTTTCTCAAATTATGTCTAGAAACCAGACCCATAGACAAACACTTTAAATCATGTCTTGAACCAGACCCTAGACAAGCCACTTTCAAATTTCAATGACTCTCTCAAACCATGTCTAAAACCAGACCTAGACAAGACTCCTTCCAAAAACTCTCTCAGAATCATGTCTAGAATCAGACCTAGACAAGACAACTTTCAAACCATGTCTAAAACCAGACCTAGACAAGACCCTTTTCAAATTCAATGACTCTTTTCAAACTATGTCTGTGAACCAGACCAGACAAGGCCCTTCCAATTCAAAGACTCTTTCAAACCAATGACTCTTTGCCACTCTCCTAATCTCCAGTCACACAACGTTACAAGTCAACATTGCATTTTGCAAAATTTTGGCTAGACATAAAAACAGACCTTATGTCTCACCAAGGTTAGTCCTTAATCCTGAAATTAGGGCTATCATTTTCAAGTCAATGCATCATTTCTTCTCGAAACATGGGACGCGCCTGCATTTTCTCCCAGTCAACCGAACGGGGAAATGACCGCTCAAGGACTCAGACAACATACAAGCACATCGAACCGCAATGGGACACGGCTACAGGGTAAAACTAACCTTGTTTTGCATGGAAGTTACCGGCCGAATAAAAGCGGTAACCAGGGTCGCAGAATGTCTTGAGTTGCCTCTCCTTCCCGAATCGATACTTTGACTTTCGTCTTACGAAACTGACGTCTCTCCAGACTCAGTCAAAGTGGGGGCTTCTGTAGACACCTGAAAATGTGATCTCCCCAAATGAGTAATCTGTTGATGAAACATACGCGTCTCGCGTTTGTTTTCGACTCAGAAAAGATGCTGTTGAACTCACGAACAGTTGGAAATACGTGAGGTCGATACTCGGAACTATAGCCAAAAGGTCACTTACAAGGCAAACATATTTTCTGTTCGGTCTTTCTCCGATAACTCAAAGGGTTTTTCAAACAAGTTACGCTGGCGATTCTCGTGCTTTTTGTTTTCCATCATTGTGCGTACATTTTTCCGAATCCGGCTAATATTTTTAAATTATCTCTGATTTTTCTATGATTTTCTATGAATTTTGCAAATGTTTTAAATACGCAGAATACGCAGAAAATACCGTTGAATTAATTAGAAAAATACTCCGGAAAATACGAATGGAACCTTTCTAGAACATTCTAAGAAATCCGTTGCTTGGAGAGCCAGGGTTTCTAGGTTGCGTCGAATCAAGGGAAATCACGAATTAAAATCGGAGGAAAATCGAAATATTTCGAAGGTTTTGGAAAGTAATATACGAGATATGGAGCGTATATACGCAGATGAATGAGCGTATATACGCTCAAAACAGGAGCGTATATACGCTCACAAGCTGCCGTATATACGCTCACCCTTACATACGTTCTTTGCCAAAACTGAAGAAGCGTTATATACGCTAGAATGAGCGTATTTATACGCTCCTTCCCTGCGTATATACGCTCATCCTCAGCGTTATATTACGCAGGGTTTCTTGCCTCGTTTTTGCCTCGTGGCCCTATAAATACTCCCTTGCCTGCTCAGAACTCCGGGACACGACCGTTGATACCTTCACTGTCACCACGGACCTTCACACCTTCACTTCACACGACTTGACAGCTTGACACATCTATTTACACTCTCAAAAACACTCAAAAACACATTCGTTTTCAATTCAAAGCATCGATCTTTATTCGATAATCAACAAGCGAAATAAGCAATTTCAATTCAAAGGCGATTCCTTTGAGGTTTTTTAGTCTAACAATTTTGATTGTGTTTTGCAAGCGAACAAGGTGAGGAGGACACACATACATAATTATTATGCTCACTAACCTCTTGGTTTTTCCATGTCCTTGTTTATATATCTTCATATCACCACTTGTTATATATTGTTTAAACAAAGACCTGAATTTAATCGTTTGTCACATTAAAGTTCAGATAATCATGGACGACCGGGTTTTCTTAAGCACCTTATTAAACATTGACTAAACAATCAGTGATCGCCTTATCCATTGTAGAAGTCTTTTGGTCGTTCATATAGCAACCCAACCCTAGTAATCAATAATGCGGCTTTCAAAGTCAATATCAATTAGGCTCTTTTGAATTCAATTGTTATGATTTATGGAAAACTACAATTGAGACCGAAGTAGGAGGCCGGCTACAATGCGGGCGAACTTGGGGTTACAATCTCATTCGTTACCCATGTCCCGACCCACGAACTGGTTACTTGATTGGGACGGGGGCCATTTTAATTTGGCACCAATGTTTCGGCGCCGTGCAATTAACCTATATAGGCACCCGGTTGGGCGATCCCCTCAATTCGACGACACACCCCAACGCATTCACATTTGCGGATTCCATGGCTCAACTCCATGACACTTGAAGCTGAGGTCAACGCCCCTGCCTAGGCGGGCGAAGCCCTATCACATATGGAAAATGTTTTGGTGTTGGTTAAGGAGGTGAAAGAAGGGAAGAAGCCAAATGCTGCCTGAACTCTACCTTGACACTTCACTTTAAGAAACATCCAGGCAGGGAACTGACAACCGGTTAGCAAAGAGGCCGCAGAAGTGATGGGTAACGCTTTTTCTTTATTTCCTTCGTAAATTTGCTTTTTAGGGCGGAATTCCCGGCTTAAAAACCGATGAGTTACGCAATAGGATTGTTTTTATATGATTTGCATTTGATATTTAGCGTGGAATTCCGGCTTGTAAAAGCCGTGATGAGTACGAATTAGGGATTCCTTTATAATTTGATTTTGTGTTTGATGATTAGGACGGAATTCCGCTTATAAGCCGAGAGTACGAATAGGATTCTATTGTTTTACTTTATAGTTGATGTTTAGGCGGAAATTCCCCCATATAAGTCGATAATACGAAAATGATTGCTTTAAATGATTAAGTTAATTAATAGGTTGAATATTGTAGAAGTTAAGCTTGAAAAACTTCCAAAAAAATGCAAAAATGACCCTTTTACGCCCCAATTTGATTGTGTGTCTTAACGTGTCCAATCCAAAACCTAGAAAGCTTAAGTGGATAAATTTTGACATGAATGAGCTTTAAAAGCTTGTGTAAATAGGTTGAATACTTAGAGTTAGGCTTGAAAACCACCAAAAAATGCCACAAATGACCCTTTCACGCCCCGGAATTCGACTTGTCGGTGTCTTAAAACGTATCCAACAACCACCTAGAAAGCTTGAGAGATAAAATTTGACGGAATGATCGAGCTTTAAAAGCTTGTAAAGGTAATATGTAGAAGTACCTTGAAAACCCCAAAAAACGCCAAAATGACCTTTCACGCCACCAATTTGTTTTGTTGTTCTTAACGTGTCCAATCAAGACCTAGGAAAGCTTAAGTGACCTAAAATTTGACATTGGATAGACCTTTAAAAGGTTTATGTTAATAGGTTTGAATAGTAGAAGTTAGTCTTGAAAACTCCAAAAAAACGGCCAAAATGGACCTTTCACGCCCCGAAATCGATTTGTCGTGTCTTAACGGTATCCAATCAAGACCTAGAAAGCTTAAGTGACTAAAAATTTGACATGAATTGAGCTTAAGCCCTGTAATAGGTTGAATATGAGAAGTTGGCTTGAAAACTCCCAAAAACACGCCAAAAATTGACCGTTTCATGCCCCAAATTTGATTTGTCGTGTCTTAACGTGATCCAATCAAGACCCTAGAAAGCTTTAAGTGGATTTAAAATTTGACATAATGAGCTTTTAAAAGCCTTGTAATAGGTTGGGAATATAGTAGAAGTTAGGCTTGAAAACCACCAAAAAAAACGCCAAAATGGACCCTTTCACGCCTCAAACTGGATTTGTCGTATCTTAACTGTGTCCAATCAAAGACCTAGAAAAGCTAAGTGGAAAAATTTTGACATTTTGATAGAGCTTTAAAAGGTTTTGTAATAGGTTGATATATGTAGAAGTTAGGCCTTGAAAAACTCCAAAAAAACGCCAAAATTGACCGTTTCACGCCCGAATTTGGATATTTGTCGTGTCTTTACGTTGTCCAATCAGGACCTAGGAAAAGCTTAAGTGGATTAAAATTTGACATGAATGAGCTTAAAAGGTGTAATTTAGTTGAATATGTAGAAGTTAGGCTTGGAAAACCACCAAAAAACGCCACAAAATGGACCCTTTCACGTCTCAAAACTGGATTTGACGGTGTTTTCTTAACGTGTCCAATCAAGAACTAGAAAAGCTTTAAAGTGGATAAATTTTACCATGATAGAGCTTTAAAAGTTGTAATAGGTTGAAATACGTAAGAAGTTAGGCTTGAAAACTCCAAAAAAAACGCCAAAATGACCGTTTCACCGCCCGAAATTCGACTTGTCGTGTCTTAACGTGTCCAATCAAGACCTAGAAAGCTTTAAGTGGATAAAAAATTTGAATGAATGAGCTTTAAAGGTTTGTAATTAGGTTGAATATGTAGAAGTTAGCTTGAAAACCCCAAAAAAATGCCAAAATGACCCTTTCAAGCCTCAAAACTAGATTTGACGTGTTCTTAACGCATCCAATCAAGACCTTAGAAAGGCTTAAGTGGATGAAAAATTTTGACCATGATTTCGAGCCTTTTAAAAGGTACTGTAATAGTACCATAGTAGAAGTTTAGCCTTGAAAACCCCAAAAAACGCAAAAATGACCTTCACGCCACCGAAATTTGATCTTGTTTCGTGTCTTAACTGTTCCAATCAAGACCTAGAAAGCTTAAGTGGATAAAACTTGAATGAATGAGCTGTAAAGCTATGTAATAGGTTTGAATATGTAGAAGTTAGGCTTGAAAACCCCAAAAAAACGCACAAAAATGACCCTTTCACGCCCGAATTGGATTTGACGTGTCTTAATGTTCATTTTGTTTTTTATTTCTGAATTGTTTCAACTAAACTCTATATTTGCAGGAAAAATATACTCGATCTCTCTTTCTTTCGCTAAATATTTCCGACCGTTTTCGGTCGGTAACGGTCGCTATTAACGACCGATTTAAAATCGGTCGCTAAATTCGGTCGCCCGTACGCAAATTTCTAGTAGTGAAAAGGACGTATCCAATTTTTTATTATATTTTTGGACACATGGATAAGGATAGGAAATGTGATAGACATGTGTCGGATTGCTTTCGAGAACAAGACTTGTCTTCTCCTATTCTTATCTAAAACCCTAACATCAATTATATCCATTTCTCCCCTAAAACCCACTAAATTAACTCAAACCGATAGAATTTCTCTTCTCTCCTAGTTTAAGTCGCTCCTAGAACTGCTTTTATCTCACGTCATTTACATTGTTCTTGCCAATTTGCCGACCGTTGATTTATTACGAAAAAATCTTCCTTCGAAACTCCAACCCAAAAAAGTTGCCCCTTTTTCGCGAATTACTGCGTTTATCCGAGTTTCACTTATTTGTTTGGTTTGTTAGATTTATTTGGTTTTATTTCACTTAAATTTAAACATTTTTATCGCATACTTCTAACTTATTTCAATTTTTATATGAGAGTAATATTGTTAAAGTGATGATTTAACTAAATTAAATACAAGCTTGTAAAATTATCTTCAATTTGACTTGTTTTTTATAATACAATTTTCGTGTCCACGTGTCCGCTATTTTTAAGTTGACATTTTCCTGCATGCGTGTCTTGTCCGTGTCCGTACCTGTATGCCTTTTGGTACAACCTTGCCCAAAAGACGCCAATAATAGTAGAATTCAAAAAAAAGTGATTTTAAAAATAGCGATTTTACTAGTATTTTGTATGACTTTTAAAAAGCAGAACCCGTGGAGTGTGCGGGCAGTTTGAAGCCTTGGTGGTCCACTCTATTTGTTTTATAAAATAGTACCTAATCATTGTAGATTGCGAGCACCTTAAATTCAACAATCAAATCTGAGTTTTGCGAAAGCAAACTCAAAGATGGAAACTAAATCATGGAAATTCAACAAAGAAGTGAAAAACACACAAAAGGTCAAAAAGGGAGCATTAACAGTAAGAGATGCATTGGCTTTGCTAATGGGCAACGTTGATCACAATGATAAGCGTCCACAAATTCCTATGGGTCACGGCGATCCATCCCCCTTTCGTTGCTTCCGCACCGCCACTGCTGCCGAAGATGCTGTCGTCGCGACTCTTCGCTCCGCCACTGGAAATGGTTACGCAGCCACTCATGGTGTTCCGCCTGCTAGAAAGTATGTATAACTGTTTAAATAATGTTATCATCATTGTTCTAACTTTATGCGATTTTCTTTTTTTTTTGGACGAGAACTTTATGCGACTTTTTTCGTAACTTTAAATTTAGAATCTTGGACGCTAGTACATTATTTTTAGGGGATTACTATTCGAAATYCGCTTTTATTCGAATTAAAGTCCACATTTCGTGTGAATTTCCCGTATTACCCTTACACCCACTAACATATTTACCACCACAACACCATCTTGTAACCATGACAGCCCCCCACGCCACCTTGTAACCATGGCAACCACCCCACGCCACCTTATAACCATGACAATCACCACATCCCATGACAACAACCTTCGTTTGTTTTTTTTTTTTTTACAGAAACCACCAACGCCTAGGTCAGGCGTTGGTTGGCTTTCGAAGTCCAAAAAAAAGCCAACCAACGCTTGGCCTAGGCGTTGGCACCATGTGCCAGGCGCCTGGCCTAGGCGTCCATACCATGGTGTGGACGCCTAGGCCAGGCGCCTGGCCCATGGTGCCAACGCCTAGGCCAGGCGTTGGTTAGCTTTGGAAGTCCAAAAAAATGCCACGAAGTACAACAAGAACGTTGATGATGGGTGGCTTCGGATGGTTGCTTTTGGTTGGCTTCGGGTGGTCATCGACTTTCGGTGGTTGTTGATGATGGTAGTTGGTGGTTAGGGAAGTGGAGTAGAGGAAGGGTGATGTTGGTGGTTAGGGAGGTGGAGGAATGGTGGTGTTGGTGGTTAGGGAGGTGGAGTAGAGGAAGGGCGTATTCGAAAGTTCACATGAAATGTGGACTTCGATTTCAGTAAAAGCGGACTTCGAATAGCAATCTAGTTATTTTTACGGTGTTATTGAAAAAAGACGTTAATAGCCTAAACTACTTATAAAATTATCACCAAATTGATTCGATTACTAATTATTCTCTCCCTCTCACAAAATTTACTATGTATTGTTTTTCACAATTTTTTATGTACTTATTTAAACCTTAAAATCTTTCACTACAATTTACTAAAAAATACAAAATTTTAATATTAAAATTTACGTATTGGGACATATTCACGTATCCAACAAAATATCATATACTTTCTCTTTTTCTTAATAAATGCCTCAATTTCTATTTGGAAAAATTAACAGAAATAACCCAACGTTGGCCGGTCTTCCAAAAATAATCCGAACTTTGAATATTCCAAAAATAATACGAACTATGGGGGTGTCTTCCAATTTTAGTCCCGATGACCTGCTACCTGTTGTACAGGTTAAAAATTTAATTAATTTTGTTTATTTCCTTTTTTTTAATTTCCACCTTCTCTCTCTCATACCCCACCTTCTCTCTCACCTCACCTTCGCTCACCTGACCCACCACCCACCAGCCCTGAGTCACCACCACCAGCACGGCGGCGAGCAACACAAACCGACGCCACCACCACTAGCACGTACGACAACGACCAACACGAACCAACGGTGAGCAGTAATTGCACGAACCGCCGCATTTGTCATCGATGCCATCTCTCCTCTTTCACTCTCTCTCCTCTTTGTGACGGCGCAAYACAGTACGCGCTCACTCTCTCTCCTCTTTATGGCGGCGCATCCCAGTTCGTGGGTGGGGGTTGATTTCAGGGAATGAGGGTTGATTTTGAGGGTGGGTGGGGGGATGATTTTGTTGGTTGGGGGAGGATTTCGAGGATGAGGGTTGATTTGGTTGGTTGAGCGTGGCTGATTTCGTGGGAGGATGCTGATTTCGTTGATTGGTTAGTGTGGCTGCGGTGATTGGTTAGGGTGGATGTGGTGATGGTGGTGCGTGGTGAGGGTGAGGGTGCTGCATGGAGAGGAGATGAGGGGTGAGGTGGCACTGTGGCAGGTGGTGAGGTGGGTGGCGGTAGGTGGTGCTGGCAGTTGAGGCGAGGCCGTGAGGGGAGGAATTGAAGTGGTAGGTGAGGTGAGAGGGGTTATAATTAATATATATTTAATTATAATAAATTTTAATTAAWTAAATTTTAATTAATTGCGACCAATGAAAACGTGACACGTGGCACTTAACCTAACTATCAGGTCACAAACAAGTCACAACCGATTAGGGACCAAAATTGGAAGACACCCCCATAGTTCGGATTATTTTTGGAATATTCAAAGTTGGGATTATTTTTTGAAGTCCGCCCAAAATTGGGATTATTTCTGTTAATTTTTCCTTTCTATTTTGGAAAGATTTATAATAAATGTCTCACTTTCGTTTCTTTTCCTTTTTTTTGGAGTGAAGACCACACTTAAAATACTGATTCTTCTCTTTTATGTGGGGACCACAAATAAAGTACTATTTTTTCTACCCCTACTTTATTAAAATATTTATCAATATACTTACTTTAATCCTTTTTTCCTATTTTTTGTCTCCCACCCTCACACCTCATCACCCTACCAAATTTTGTCTCAAAAACCGCAAAAATCAAAGTGACGCATTTAATATGAAACGGAGGAAGTAGATATTTTTTGTCTTAATTACTTTATGTATCATAGAATTCATGAAGATTTTACATAGTCAATCTTTATCTACTTGTAGTTAATATATCAAACTTAATAATCATTCTTAGATGGAGAGAATAAAGAATTTGTTCCTTGTCCTTTTCAAAATAAAATCAAACAAGTGTTTGTTCCTTGTTAGAGCAAAACCTACTTAAAGACCTTAAAATAACACAAACCAATTAACAACGCTAACAAGTTACGGAGGACTAAGTAATTAACAAATGAGTAATGGAACAAGTTGTGTTAAATATATTGATTTCCGGCAAACCTTTATGTAATACTTTATTATATAGAAGGTTGAGTACTTTTCATTGGGAAAAAAGTGTATGTGTAGGGGCAGTTTACACAAATAGGGAATGATTTATGGTGAAAATGAGAATTTGAGGATTATACGATGGGAATGAGTATAAAAATTAATAAGTGACAATAGGTTGTAGGAAATTGTCCAAAATTACTTAATTTTAGTTCAACATTGTGGGAAACTATTTAAATTCCAATATTTTGTCCAAAACTGTTTACCTTCAGTATTTTCTTTGTTGACCTAACCCAACTTTTTTCTAAAAGAGCTTAACTTATTTATTTTTAAAATTTAAAWGGTGTTGGATATGGATTTTATAAGCAAAGGCTCTAAATTCTAAATGGATGAGACTTTTATGGGCGATAATGAAAGAATAGTACAAGTAGAATATACTATCCTACCCTCATAAAGTCACAAAGTTACAACTACAATATTTTTTGACTTCAATGTTCCAAAGGAATCAAAGCAGTAGCAGCATAAGTAGCGTATTACAGTATTGTAACTATTCGTTTTACTTGTTGCTCCCACCTCCATTACAACACCTACCTCAACTTTATCTCACTACTTTAATTTTCAAGTACTACAACTTCTGACATTGTTCGGTGATTTTCATATTTTGACTTTGCTTTTCGATTGAAATTTGTAATTTCATTTATATTTTAATTTAACTATATTTATTATCTAATCTAATGATGGTGATATTTTGTGGTGCCAAGAGTATCATTTGATGTTTTAGTTTGTTGCTCTTGGAATTAAAAAGCTTGCTTGAATGCTTCTTCGATATGTTGTTTTAGTTGTTTCACCAAATTGAGATGGGATTAAAGTAATAGGAGTTTGATGATGTAGATAATGCTTGAATTGATATTAATTTTGTTGTTGTTATATTATACTTCTATGTAACTATCAATATTATATATAAAGCAAACACAATAATGTTTATCCCTAGTCTCTATAAGTGTCTCAATGAGAGTGTTGAGTGAAGGGGAGTCTCAAAGTAAGTTTCGGAAAACCATACTCACATTGAAACTCGTGTGGGCTCCATTTATCTAATTAATAACTGTATAAAAAATAGGAAAATTTGTCAACAACTATCCACTTTTTGTCCAACTTTGAAAACAATTACCCACTTTTTATTTTTGTCAAAACTACCCACATTTTTTGTAAAGTTTAGTGACCTCGACCTCTTCACGGTTTTTTAGCTTAACACTGTTAACCTCTTCCTTTTCCACACCATGGAACCACCTCCGCACTCCTTCACTTGCTGCACTTCCTGTCACCTTCCACCCTCCTGAACCTCTTCACTGCCGCACTTACTGGCCTATACCCTGCCAACCTCACAACCCACGCCCTCTCACCCACACCGGCCAGCCCTCACGACCTGCCCGACGAACCCCCGCCCACGACTCGCCACAACCGCCTCGACCGCCGCAGGGACCTACACTGACCGCCCGAACCTGTCGCAGACCCGGCCCGATCTATGCCCAAAACTAGCCCCACGACAGGCCACCACGAACCCGATGGTGACCCAGCAACACCCAGTGGCGAGAACCCAACCCCAGAACCCTTACCCCACCCCCACTTCAACTCTCAAACCACTGCACATCTTAATAAACCCCCTGCCAACTCACCCAGTTTTGGTTTTGATGCGCTTGGGTGGAGCACAACCGTCGCAACCACCACGCTGCCAGAGCCTGGGGATTATCACAGGTTTAGGGTTTGCATTTTGGGTGGGTTTGGTGTCGATTTTTGGGTTAGTGGTGGCGCCAATGGTTGCGGCGGTTTTTGGATTGGTCGCGGGTCGTGATGGCTGGGTCGTGGGTGTTGGGTGTGATGGGTTGGGTGGACGGTGGTGGTCGGTCGTAGGTGGCAGCGGTGAGGGGAGGGTGGTTCGTGGTGGTTGGAAGGGAGAGAGTTAACGGAGTTAGTGAAAGACCGTTAAGTGGTCGTGGTTCACAAACTTTTGATAAAAAGTGGGTAGTTGTTTTTTTTTTTAAAAAAAGTGGGTAGTTGTTTTAAAAGTTTGACAAAAAGTGGGTAGTTGTTGACAAATTTTCCTAAAAAATATTTTAAGAAATTTTGACAATTTTATTGATTAAAATATATTTGGAGATATTTTAAATGTGAGTCTCAAATGGAGTGTTAGTGATAAAGTGTAAAATCTTGTATTTCATCCCAGTCTAAACCCGACCCAATTCTAGCATTCACTCATTTTTTCGACCTTTGGCTTTTTGTTTCCATTTTCTAGGCATTTTTTTCGAATAAATTTTACTAATTTGGTGCTTAGTTGGTGCATATTTTGATGCAATATCAATTAAAAAAAGTTGTGAGGACGTAATATATTTCAAGCTAATTGAACAGATTTGAATATTTTTAATTTTAAATCAAATTAGGGTGAAATTTTGGGTTTTTATTATTGTTTTGAATCAATTTCTTTAAATATTTCAAAATAAAAACAACAACTAAATATATGCTTAAGCAATTCAAACCTAAGGAAAACAAAACCTTAATCCAAATTTGACCTAAATTAAGATAGATAATTTGCGTTCTTGAATGTAAAAATCAAAATATAATCAAGGAATTGAATTTCATTAAAAGAAAGTTTTGAAGAAAAATTAATGGGATCTTCTCTCTCTACGATTTTTCCTCTCTAGTTTTCTTGTTGAATTCGTTGTTGCTATGACAAGGAAGGCTATAGGAATCGGAAAGCTAAGATTGACTCCCAACAATCCCAAATTCAATCATCAACAAAAGGTAAGGAAATTGTTGATGAGGTTGTGCTTGCTAATGACGTTGCTGAGGAACAATTGCTTTCGGATAATGAAKTTTTGACTCCGCGATCTTCGTTGCATACCTTGACGAGTAAGGAGGACCTTCGTCACAACTTCTCGGACTGGCGCACTGCATTGCAAAAAATCCCAGTAGCGAATTTGAGGTGGTCTAATGACTTGGTGTGTGCGGTTCCGGTGGTGCGTACGAGTTTGGTGGTAATGGAAAATGATTCGTTGGGCAGGGTAAGTGTTCTAATGAGTGTATTAATATTGGACTTGATAATATACAACCAGAAATTGATTTTTGGTTATCCTCAATTGTTTGTTTTGTTGTTGGAGCAAACCCTCTCGTTAGTGTTTTTGAAAGGTTTGTTTAACGGATTTGTCAAGAAAAAGGTGTTAACAAGGTGGCTACGGTCAAGAAGGGGGTGTTTATCGTTCGATTCTCATCAATGGAAGCTCGTGATGTTGTATTGAATGGGGATCGTGCCTTTTTCGTTCGGAAACCTCTTGTAATTAAACATTGGCATGAGGATATGAATTGTGTAAAGGATGATATGAAATCCCTTCCTATTTGGGTCCAATTGCACTTAGCCTTCAAGTATTGGAACAATTTATGCTTGGCTAAGATCACTAGTTCCTTGGGAGAATTTATTAAGGTTGATCAAGCAATGGCTAGGCGTGACAAACTTACGTACGCCAGGTGTTTGATAGAAGTTCCACACCAAGAATCTCTTCCGGATTCCATTTCTTTTATGAATGCTCAAAATGCTCTAAATTGGGGCATGAGGCTTTTGTGTGTCGTGTTGCTAATAAAACTATGTGGAAGCCGAAAGGAGCACAACAAATGGCTCGGCCAGTATAGGGGATGTTGGAGCAACCTGTTGAGGTGGCTGCTGCGGTTGGGAAGGATGTGGGAAATGTGCAGGTGACCTCGGGTGGGGTGCTTATGCAGGCAAAGACTTTGGAAGGGCCTGTGTCGGCTGCCTCGGTTGCAGTGCATATGCCGGCTGGGTTGCTCATGGCCCTGTGTAGGCTGACTTGGCTATGCATGGTGCCTCGAGAATTGTATATGTGGCTGGCAGCCTTGGTGGGGCTGGGCAGCTGGCTACTAGGGTGGGTGGTGGTGGTTTTCAAGTTGCTAAGCATGCTTCGAGGCAGAAAGCTGTTGATCCCTTGCATACTCCTACAAATAATGGCTTTGCCATTTTTAATTCTTGTAATGATGATATATAATGTGAATAAGATGGCTTATAATGAGGAGGTGATGCCTCTTATTCTAAATGGATAGTATTTCCTATTGGAATGTGAGATGCATTAATAGGGTTACCAACCAAAATTTTGTGAAATCCTTTCTTCATCGAATTCAAGCTGGCCTTATTTGTCTCT
>SNQN01008389.1:0-29351 GCA_008642245.1 Bassia scoparia | reverse complement strand
CCACAGTCCCAGAAATCAAGTTTCCATCTATTGATGCTTATGATGGAAACTAACTGACCCAGAATGATCACCTAGCGATGTATAAGCACTGTATGCTGACCCCCAGGCCGATGACGCTACGTGTGTAAGTACTTTCCAATCACTCTTAAGGGGCTGGCACAAAGGTGGTTCAGCGGCTCCAACGGTTCTATCCACAACTTCAACGAGCTGGCTGTTCTTTCACCCATTTCAAGGCACATCGCCAGTGAAAGAAAGTAGCCTGCACTTAGGAGATTCCACAGCAGCCCAATGAGAGTTTGAGGAGCTATGTTAAGCGCCTTCACAACGAGGACTCTCCAGATTCTAGACTTGCCAGACGGGTGATCCTGGACAAATTTATAGAGGACTGGACGAAGACAGCCCATTCAAGTTTCAGATGTCAGGACAACGTGTTGGGGACTTGAATGAGATAGCAGGAGGTCGAAGCATGGATCATGCTGAAGAAGTTTGTGCTGTCAAGAAGGCCAAAGAAAGGTAACTCCCCCTCCTCGAAACATCAAAGCAACCAGGCACATCGAAGTGGTGGTCTGGCACCTGGAATATTGAGGAGGAGGGAACATCCCAAAAGGGGCGGCCAGGAATAAGGAAAGTTCAGCTACACACCTACGGTTGAATACCCAAAGGATCTTCTCCAAGTCTACAAGGAGGTGAGTCGAGATGTCCCATCGACGATCCTCCCCCAATCAAAACAGAAATGGACAAGAGGGACAAGTCCAGTATTGTAAATATCACAAGGAGCCTGGACATGTCACCGACGATTGCTATACCTTGCAGCGCACTATTGATCGCATAGCGCATCAGGCAAGGTAAAGAAGCATCTAATAAAAAGATTTCTGAAGAAATCCCTTCTAAGGCGGAGGGTGCCCCGAATGAGGAGCATTCTGACTCCAAAATCGTCCACACGATCTCCGGAGGTTTCGCTGCAGGTGGTCCAACTGCCAAGGTCACCTGGACTATGTCAGAACTCCTCAACAAGTCATGATCCTGACAAGGAGGGGAGGAGAAGTTCCCAGCCGTTCTTATTTGCGAGAAGGATCGTGGGGAGGTAAGACCCCCATGATGACCCTCTCGTGTCGAAATGAAAGTGGCGGATAAGCGTGTCCGTCGCATTCTCATCGACACGGGAACTCCTCCGACATCATTAGCTTCGAGTGCCTTCAGAAGCTCAAGTATAATGATGATGACTTAGTGCCATGCCATAATCCTATCATAGGGTTTGGTGGTGGTATCATTCAGCCAGTGGAGAGTACACTCTCACCCTTCGTCTTGGACGAGAAAAATGTTTGTAGGCACCTGCGAGTCAAATTCATGGTGTTAAAAATATGACAGCCTACAACATCATCATTGGCAGGCCAACGTTTCAATGCTTCGAGGTCAGTAGTGGTCACACATCTGATGTTGATGAAGTTCATCAGCGACGAGGGCAAGGTTGGCACAATATATGGAGATCACAAGTCGCTCGAGAGTGTACCTTACCACCGTCAAGCCACTTGTTGGGGGAAGGAATAATGATGTGGCCAGAGACTTCAAAACAACACGGGGTCTCCAAGAAGAGGAAGTCTGGTGAAATAATGATGGTTCATGGAACCCACTAGGAGATGATGGCCACCACGCTTGTTTGCTTCTATCTTCTCTCGGCCAGAGCCACGAGGCCAACAAGAAGATTTTGAACTAGATCCTACCTTGCAGGGAGAAACGGTTAAGGTGGGAGATGCATGAATGACAAGTTGGGACAAGAAGTCAGGACTTGTTGAGAGAATACAAAGATTTTTTTGCGTTCTCAGCGGAGGAGATGCCAGGGTTGGATCCAAAGATCGCCCAGCATAGTCTTGACGTTGACCCTACTTTCAAGCCAGTGAAGCAAAAGAGAGAACCTTGGGCCGTCTGAAGCAAGGCAGCGCGACGAAGAGGTTAAAAAGTTGCTAGACGCGGGTTCATTCGTCCTTGCCAATATCCTGAGTGGGTGGCAAATGTGGTCCTAGTTCCAAGCCAAATAGGACATGGAGAATGTGTGTGGACTACACAGACTTAAACAAGGCTTGTCCGAAAGATAGCTTCCCACTCCCAAAGATCGACAAGCTAGTAGACTCTACAGCGGGGCACGAGGCCATGAGCTTCGTTGATGCTTATTCAAGATTCATCAAATCCCTCTTAAGGATAAGACCAGGACAAGACAGCCTTTGTCACTGACAACGGGTTGTATTGTACAAGGAATGCCTTTTGGCTTAAGAAATGCCCCTGCTACCTTCCAAGTGTGTAACACCATCTTCGCTAAGCACTTGGAAGGAATGTAGAAGCCCACATTGACGACATGATCATCAAGAGAAATGAAGAAGGAAAATCATGCAGGGACCTACGAGAGACATTCGACACACTACGACACTTTGGCATGAAATTTGATCCGAAGAAGTGCGTCTTTGGGTGACTTGGCAACTTCTTGGGTTTCTTGGTGGATGAAAGAGGTTATTGAAGCACCTCGACAAGGTCAAAGCTGTCCTGGACATGCAATCACCACGAAACGTAAAGGAGGTCTAGAGACTGATAGGGTGTCTAGCAGCGCTTGGCAGGTTCCTCTCCAAATCTGGGATAAATGTCATATTTCTTTAAGGCGATCAAAAAGAGCGCCAAGTTCGAGTGGAGTGAGAGGCTGAAGTTGCCTTTGTCAAGTTGAAGGAACATCACACTCTCTCTTCAAGGTTGGTGAGCCCTATGGAAGGTGAAACTTTGTACATGTATCTTTCGGTTTCTAACATGCCTTGTCGCCGTGCTGGTGGCTGAAAGGGAAGAGAACTCAGCTGCCGATTTACTTTGTAAGCCATGTACTTCAAGGCAGAAATGCGCTACGCCACTTCCGAAAAATTGGGTTGGCACTTATGATGGCTAGCAAGAAGCTTCGTCCTTACTTTGCAGCACATAGGATCGTTGTTTACACTGACCAACCAATCAAGCAACCTTTGACTAAGTTAGAATCTTCTGGGAGTGCTTAAGTGGGCGATAGCATTGGATGGATTCAACTTGGATTTTGAACCACGAAAAGCCATAAAGGCAAGCCTTGGCGGATTTTATTGTAGAAATGGCTAGGCCTCCCCCAGTCGAAACGTCAAGCGACGTCTGGACATTATTTGTAGATGGTTCATCTACCCAACAATGGCTGCGGGCATGCATTCTGTTCAAAATCGCCAGAAGAGATACGTTCGAGGTATGCCATGAGTTCAAATTTCAAACATCCAACAATGAGGCCGAGTATGAAGCATTGGTGCAGGGATCCGGATGTGTTAAGGCGGCTGGGGCACGGAAGATTGATGCTATGTCGACTCTCAACTGGTGTAAGTCAGGTTAATAGTGAGTACGAAGCCCGGGATGAAAAATGTGAAGTACTTGGAGATGGTGAAAAAGGAAGTTGAGGGATTGGAACGTTTTTCACCTATGCAAGTGCCTAGGTCAAGACATTCAAGCGACGCCTTATCCAAGTTGGCTAGCTCAGCTACAGGAGACTCCCCAGATCTGTCTTTGGGAAGTTAAGGATCAATGAAGCATAGATGAGTTAGCCGACATCCATTACATCAACAGAGGAAGTACTTGGATGGATGAATCATTGAATACAAGCAAACGGGAATTCTACCCCTTGATCCGAAAAAGCTAAGTATGTGAAGCGGCGAGATACGTGGTTTGTATATTGGAAGGCCAGCTCTACAAGAATCTTTCTCTCACCCTTTGCTCAAGTGTATTATCCAGAGAAAGGGCAAAAAGTGCTGGATGACATCCACCAAGGTCAGTGTGGGTCTCATATTGGGGCAAGGTCTTTAGCTGAAAAGACTCTTCGGACGGATATTATTGGCCTACCTTGAGAGAAGATGCGCTAACTTGGTCAAGAAATGTCACAAGTGTCAGATCTCATGCTCACATTCACCAACGGCCGGCAAATAAGTTGTCTCCTGTGCTATCACCTCTGCCGTTGCCATGTGGGGTTGTAGACATCCTTGGACCTTTCTCGCAAGCGCCGGGGCAGAAGAATTTTTGATCGTGGTGGTGGACTACTTCACCAAATGGGTAGAAGCCGAACCAATGAGAAATATTAAAGTGACGATGTGCAAGGGTTTTTGACTAGGAACATTATCACTCGGTATGGCGTCCCACAATCCATCGTCTTTGACACGGTCCTCAATTTGATTCCAACATCCTCACGAACTGCTATCAGACCAAGGGATCACGACACACTTTGCCTCGGTAGCACACCACAAGCCAATGGCAGGTTGAGTCCTTTAACAAAATCATCATGTAATGGGTTGAAAGAAGAAGTTAGACATGCTAAGGGCTGTGGGTTGATGAAAACTATACAACGTGCTATGGTCTATCGGACCACAACGTGAAGACTCAACCGGAGAAACTCCATTTACTTTGTCTTTGCTGGATGCCGTATTGCCCATTGAGATGTATGAACCAACACTTCAAGTTTATGATGTATACCGAGGAAGGAAATTGGGAAGCCATGAAGTGTAATCTTGACCTCATTCCAGAATTCCGGGGCAACGCTCTCTTCGCCAACAAATTTACAAGTTAAAGGATGTCCCGAGAATACAACAAGCGTCAACCATAGGCCTCTCCAATTGGGAACCTGTGTTGAGAAGATAGAATCTACGGGAAGGGCAAGGAAGACGGAAAGTTGACTCCAAATTGGGAAGGCATACAAATTTGTGAAGTGCTAAGGGATGGAACTTTCAAGCTGGAAGATGGACAGGGGCAACGGCTTACTCATCCGTAGAATACTGACAATTTGAGAAAATTCTATGTTTAAATAAACATACTTGAGTCGACCTGAGGACGCTCACCCTAAGTCGAGTTGCCAAGCGTGCACTCGAACCACAAGTTTGGAGTCGACCTGAAGGCGCTCAAAACTTGTAAAAACTTTTAATATCTAGATTAATGAAGCCTTCAATACTTTGAACTTCAAATCCTGTTATTCTAACAGGGCAACTCCCCTCCTTGGAAATACGTAAAAATTCAAAGCGAATAATTTACGCCCATGGATTCTCAAAATGAACAAATAGACCTGTTTTTCTGTTAAAATTAACCTAAAGATGCCTAAGTCATACACTTAGAAGTTTTTAGGTTTGGTAATTGCCAATAGGGAAATGCCTCAACTGCGAAGGGAACAATTTCCCTGGATTATAGCGCGACGAGCAAAAAGCTCTGAAAAATGCCGTGCGAGCTTTCCGTTTTGTAAAACTATGGAAATCAGCTCGCATTTAAGATCAGATTTGATCACCAAGGGCAAATGACCTCAAAAGGTGCGAAGTGCGAGCTTACCGTTTTGTAAAATTGACAAAAATGCCTTGACCAAGTCACCCAAGGGCAAATGACCACAATGTTGCAAGGTGCGGGCTTACGTTTTGTAAAATTGACAAAAAAAGCCTCGCACCAAGTCACCCAAGGGCAAATGGACCCACAGAATGTCGAGGTGCGGGCTTTACCGTTTTGTAAAATTGACAAAAATGGCCTCGCACCATAAGTCACCCAAGGGCAATGACCAAATAATGTGCGAGGTGCGAGCTTACCGTTTTGTAAAATTGACAAAAATGGCCTCCGCACCAAGTCACCCAAGGGCAAGCAAGCCACAGAATGTGCGAGGTGCGAGCTTACTGTTTTGTAAATCAACCAACATAGCTTCGCACCCATTAACGTCGAGGGCACGTTCCAAAATCGATGGTAGAAAAACATAAGTAAAGGTCTCGACAGCAAAAAGCTCACATAATGACTGAAGATAGATCATGGACTCGCAGTTACCCTGCAAGCAAAATGCGACGTGCGATACCATTTTGTAAAACGATGGAAATTGGGCTCGCACAACTATCACCTGGCAAACTGCGATGTGCGAGCTTACCGTTTTGTAAAACAATGGAGAATTGGCTCGCACAAATCTATCTACCAGGGCAAACTGCGACGTGCGAGCTTACGTTTTGTAAAAATGATGGAAATTGGCTCGCACATGGTGGATAAATTGTTCAGGTTGTGACCTGCGAAGGGTTGAAACTGCTACGTCTTGACTCATCCCCAAGTTTAAGGGCATCAGTATGATTGATTGACTTGACCCACTACTAGGCCTCAAGTCAATCACTTCTTAGAAATCTATAAACTTGGACATTTCGCACAAGTACGAGATTACAATACTGAAGGGGTGTTGTTACGCACATGGTAGGGAGTCGCACTTTTGGTTTGAAGTGTAAGTCCATGCGACCAATGGTGGACACATGCCACAAGGGGTAAGTGGCCTTGAAGTGCGAGGCTAAGTTACGAAGAGTAAACAACTGGAAGTATGGGTGTAGCACACTGAAAATGTTCCCCCAAATAGTAATCCGTGATGAACAACCGCGTCTCGCGTTTGTTTCGAATTAGAAAAGATGCTTTGAATTCATAAAAGTTGGGATATTGCGAAGTCGGTCGAAATATGAGCGAAGTCAGGCAAGGCAAAATAATTTCTTTCGGTTTTTTCAAAAGGGTTTTCAAAGGTTTTCAAAGGCGATTCTCATGCTTTTTGAATGGTTCATCATGTCCGTCAACATTTTCTGAATCCGCCAGTATTTTAAATATTTTTTCTATTTTTCTAATGATTTTCTATGATTTTGCAATGTTAATAAATACGCAGAAATACGCAAGTAAATAACATGAATAGATAAGAAAAATTACTCCCGGAAATACGTGGAACCTATCTAGAACATTCTAGAACTCCCTTGCTTGGAGACATGGTGTCTAGAGTTGCGGTGAATCAAAAGGCAATCACGATAATCGGAGGAAATCAAAATATTTGCCGAGTTTTTTGGAAAAAATATGCAAAATCATTGAGCGTGATATACGCAACTGATGAGCGTATTACGCTCAACAGGAGCGTATATACGCTCAACATAGCGTATATACGCTCAGCTTAATTGTGTGGCCATGAGGATAGATGGAGAGAAGGGGTTCTTGTCAGTTAGGGAAAGCGCTTGCATTCCCCTAGTCACCCCAAGGGATGTTTGACCATGACCCCTATCCYYGTGAGCACCGCTTTGGTGACACRCCCCACYTTGGTAGGATCTAACCTRTGGCTCATGGCGACGCGAGGAAGTAGTGGCCTGGCCAGATGTYCTATGAGCTGGACCATGTGTTCTGAAAGAATGATGGGAAGGGTCCGTACACACTGGCGTAGAAKCAGTCAAAGAATGCGCCTCATCATGCCGAGCGGCTTGCTTAAGCCTCTCAGTTCTCTTCTTGTCCAYGATCAGCCTGYCATCCTGGTTTTTCTCCCTTTTGATCTCAATGATCTTCCGYGCATCCATGGAGGAAGCTTCGCGGTCTTGCTTCCTCTTCTCGATGAGATTTCTGACGTCCTCTGGCTCTTCATGAGAAGAGACGTCATCTTCCCCATAGGCTTCAWCAAACCTAAATGGGCCACCCCTGGCAGAAGTTGCCTTGGTGGCAGTTGTTGTTGTGTTAGCAGGCTTGGGAGTGCTAAGGTATCTCCTGGCCTGGCCCTTTTCTCGTTCCAAAGGAATGTGTTCCATTGAAACATGTTTACCTTTCGGCGTTGTATTTTTGACCTAGATGGTCCGGAGCTTGGGAATGACGGGAGTGTTGTACTCCACTGCTTGTGACTTGACAGGAGCTTCACTGCCAGTCGCCTTAGACTTGCCTGCCTGCAAGGCTTTCAAGCGGGCATTCTCCGCTTGAAGAGCATCAAGTATATTCTTCAATTCTTCCAGCTGGTTGAAACGAGTCCATATCTCGTCCACCCCCTTGGAAATTTCACTCTTAAGAGTGTCATGAGAAACATACCTACTATCCAGGTCTTGGTGCGACAGGTTAATGTTGTCCTCCAGGCCAACCTGGAAAGTGAAGAGGTCGGCGTTCGTCTCGCCGTTGGGATTACTTTCCTTCTCTAAGGAAGGAGGTGTGGTCGTCCTACGTGGTGCATGGTCATCTCCTGAAGCCATTTCTGATAGCCTCCCCACAGACGGCGCCAAATGTTGTAGCAAGGAAATTGGTTGATGATGTGGCCTGGCTACAATATTTCCTCAGCTTTTGGTTGAGAGAGGGTGAGGCTTCCCGTCGATGCTACCTCGAAAGAGCTGACCTCTATTGCACGTGAACTGGTTTCGGCTTTACTTGACCTCCTGGCTCAGAAAACTTGAGTGCCTGGCACCTGCACAAGGAGAATAATCTATTCGGAATTATCTCCCCTCCGATGCTTAAGTAAGTATGGAGTTTAGGGAATAAAAAGTGCCAAGCTAGAGAGAGAAAGTAGAGAGAGTTGCTCTCAAGTTGTTGGTGGTTATGCCATAAATGCTATGAAAAAAGTGTGTGCTTTCCTTGGTTTTTCGGGGTATTTATAGGCAATCCCTCAAAAACCAAGGAACCACTTGGATGGGTGACACTTGTCATTCATCCATGCTTCCGAGCGTTCCTTACTACCGTTTCAGTGTAGAAACGTTGATTCTCCGTCCCGTTTTGGTTCGGATTAATAAAAACGGTGGCGTTTGCCACGTGGATCATTTTGACCGAATATTTGAAGGACACGTGGGCAGGGATTTTCCGTGCCACATCAGTTAGCAACACCACAAACAATTTTTTTGATATACTATTACCTTTGTTATATTTACGTGGTATCATTTTTTCTTATACTATATTTTTAAAATATTGTATTATAACCTATTTATCGAGAAATAAATAGATAAATAGTTGAATTTAGTTACCCATATTTTACCATTGTGTGTGAACATTAAATCCTCAGAAACTGAGCACGCCGTCAATGTCGACAGAAAATCATTTCTTTCTATTATATAAGGCAAGAGGAGTTATGGTGTCCTTCCTATGCAAGGACACTTTTACCCTTTACTCCGTATTAAATATAAATAACATATTCAAATCTCCAACAAGTAATTTCATCCCTGTTTTAAAATTTACATATAAAAGAAAGTTTAACATTTACAAATTAAACTAATTTAAAATATACATGCATAGTAAAAAGAGAAATTTAAGATTGAAATACAAATTATTACAACTAAATCAATTTAAAAAATCATAATAATTTAGAATTTCAAATTCGAATGAATAGGAACAATTTTTTATACAAGATTTAAGCACGTATCGCGTGCAATAAAAATCTAGTGTAATATTATTGAAGGTTGTAGACATATCTTATCCGGTGAACGTGCACCGACCTAACAAACAAAGAATGGGGAAATGAAGTTGGTTGAGAAGAGGATAAGTAATAATGTGTCATACCAATTAAAAGCAATTCYTGGGCCATTTCTACTTCTTGTTTATTATTAAATTTTTTGTGTAATCGTAGTTGTGTGACAATGTTCTACATTAAGGGTGAATAGGTATATAATTAACATATTTGTGATGGAAAAGAATTTGATAAAAAGTGGCCGTAAACGATACCAAAAAGTGTTTCCTTTGATATTTGTTCATTGATATCGTAGTGAAATGGAAACAATTGAAGAGTTTTGYTTGAAAAAGGAAGCGTAATTTGTTCACTTATTTGAAATGGGTAATAATTGAGGAGATTTTGTTACCTTTCGAAAACGTATTTATTAGCTATAATCCATACCAAATAATATAAAATAATAAAAACGATTATTTGATTTCGTTTCCTACATCAACTATATCAGGCTTGTAGTATCATGGTTTGTTTGGTGGTACATCTCTTGATAGTACATAGTTAGGTGGCAAGTTTTCAATTAGGCATATTGAAAATTTCATGAGTGATATAATTAAGTTGAACATTTATCAAAAGAGAAATTGATTCAATATTGACTTTTGGATTGTAAWTTTAAAAGATTTTTATCTTTTCAATCAAAAGTTTCTTTAATTTGACAATAAAGTTATGGCCCATAGGTTTTTTAATCAAGATAAATGTGGTAGATTTAGGCCAAAAGCTCAAAGACAAGAAAAATAAAGTACATAATAATTTTTATTTTGTTTCATAACTATATAAATYTTTAAAAGATAACGACAAAGACGGAGRTGGATGCAATTGACAATTCTCTTTTTTATATCAAAAGCTTAAACTGATGYATGAGGCCCAAGAATATAATATATARTCTATCACATTCCATTTTAATTAACTCATTTTTCTACTATTTATGTAATAGATATCTTGTTGGGGTGCCGATATATATCAATCAGAAGTTATTGTATGCAAATAGTCGGAGTTGAATTATGGACCCCTACTTGCAAGGGACGATTAGGAGTGAGCAACAATTGATTAAAAATCTGAATATACTTCCAAATGACATCTAATTAAGGTTTTAAAAAATTGAAATAAGGGGAGAAATCTTCTAAATTCGTAAGTACTTAATCTAGGAGAATAATTGATCTTGATGATTCACTAAATCAATCTTGCCACAACACCCAAATAATAATATAGATTACGTATTAGAACAAAACTGCAATTTCATACACAAAATTAATCTAATTAGCTATTTTTACAGTTACACCTTCTAAATAAGTATTATCATAAGTTGATAACCATAAAAGATATATGTAATTCGTGCGACATATTGATGTACTTACTAAATACAAGTGAAGTAGTGTTACAACTTTACTACCAAGGACGGTAGACTGGTACACAAGAACCACGGCACTCAAAGCAGCCACACCTCGCAGGAGCGGGGCATCCGTAGGGAAACCTACGACGATCCTGGAACGACGAAAGCACTCTGACGGCGAATATGAGGAGTACAGGAGTGATCAGGAGCAGCCAGTTAATCTGAAACTCYGCAGCTT
Source organism: Bassia scoparia (assembly GCA_008642245.1). Classification (NCBI taxonomy): domain Eukaryota; kingdom Viridiplantae; phylum Streptophyta; class Magnoliopsida; order Caryophyllales; family Amaranthaceae; genus Bassia; species Bassia scoparia. The sequence continues at coordinate 18,545 of SNQN01008389.1, read as the reverse complement.
CTTCAGCTTCTTGAGCAGCAAAGTAGAATTTCATGCCAAGAAAAGCCGATACGACYACTAGGATGAGGAGGACAGGGTAAGGAAGAGGCCTCAGAGTAAATCCATCAAAGACAGAAGGAGATCTTCTTGGATGGTATGCATAACAATCATGATAATAAACCATTCTTTTTTTTTTACTTTCCTTTGTAAAAGAAGATGTGTTTTTTGGTAGTAGTAGGAGAAAATGATGGGGGTGAGATGTACACAAAAGAGTGTCAATTTATAGCATTGATGATATTTGTTAGTAGTGGGGTGCTTGGTGTTGTAAGTAGATGGCATTGGACCAATAATATGAGTGGTTTTTTGTGAATCATTCATTGCTTTATGATCTTTAATTAGACAATGCAATTGAATTTCAACCCCACTAATTTGTCACAATGTGCTTTTCATTTGGATCTGGATATCAGTCAATTCGAGTTACAGTAAACTAATTGCAATTTATACAGTATATTTATCAACAATTACTTTATTTGCCAAATACAAAATAATAAAATTAAAAGGAAAACGAAAATATCTTACTCAATGCCAATTCCTTCACAGAAAATTAGCAAGACAATGAACAAAAATGATTACAAAATCGGCAAACTCCCAGGRAGAGTCCTCTTTGAGACAGAGCTAGTCCGTCCGCAGCATTTGTTTGCTGTTGCAATGCATAGGCTATGCAGCTACAAAGATTTCAACAAGCAATGTAACATTGGGGTTCCACACTATTAAGCATTTATTATACTTGTCTCATCAGATCCCGAATACTGCAAAATTTCCAAGAAGGTAAGATTGAATTCTACACGACATCACGGAGAGCTTCATAGTCGCTGCAGAAACGTATTGAAAAAAACAGATCACAGTCTGCAAGGATAGCGCAGTTTGCTGTCTTTCCCTGATTTAAGTCACACTTTTCCTTCCTACTGTTGCCATTTGTGAGCATCTTTCAGGTTCGCCAAGGTACTTCTGCAAGAACCCTCTGTGGCAACACCATTATCAAAATCAAACCTCTGAAATCATTATTTTAGAATGTCTGCCACATCATTTTGTGAATAAATGCATTTGCAGATCCACTGAAAACTTACTAAATTCCTACATCCAAACACCAAAAAAAATCTCCGACGTTAAAGGATTTGATCCTCGGGATTTTAAAAAGTGTTGAGATCAATATGAGCCATGTTATGTAGGTTAAATTGGAACTTGTTAAATCCTCCCTCCAATAATATAGATAATGAGAAATCCACATGAAACTGAACAAAGAGGGGGGAAAGAAGTGTGAGGAGCTACTCCTCCGYTAGCCAATTGGTTATGCATAGAACTTTCTCTGGGGCTTGTGTGTGGTTTAAAAATCTCCTTATTTATAATAGGTGCAACTCAAGTCTAGATGATGGCCTAGCTCAAACAATCGAAGGTATCTCAAGATGCACTGGAAAAGTTATCACCAATTCATGATTTCTTGTAATAGTTATGTTGTGTTTCAAAATCAGAAGGAAAACCGTACTAAATTGATAACAGAGAAGAGCACAGGACTATAAAGGGGTTTCTCAGCCAAATCACCATAACTCTTGATGATGAGCGATTGGGACAGTGTGACAACTAACAATTATCTCAGATGAAGATGGCATACCTCCAAATACAGTATGAAAATACTGAAGGTCGTCTGCTGAGCAAACAACAAGCAAAGCATAGAAACCCGGCCTTAAGACTTCATCGACTTCCCTATAAAAATATAGGAAAAAGAACATTGTAATATTCCTGAATAAAGCCATATGTAATCTGATAAGAACATAAAGCAATGCTGACCTAATACATCCCATATCCTGTCAGACCAGCAATGAGCCGAACTCTGTCACACCAGCAATGGCTGAGTGCAATACTGCAAATTACCTAGCTGTAACCTTTTCTTCCTTCGACCAGAATCAAAAACATTTTGAAGACCACGTGCAGCTAAATTCATCATTCCATATTCTGACTCCTCATTTTGATTCTCTAGTTCAGGTTCACTTCTACAATTGAGTTTCTTCTTCAGAGATGCATCTGATCCCAGAACAATGTTATCATGATTCAACTGTCCCTGCTTGAACGGGTGATTGTGAAGAAATATCCAGGATGAAAGGCCTATGAGCTCTAAAAAGTATTTAATAAACCATTCACTCTGGACATGAAGTTATGTTTACACGTCATCAATTTAACTTTCAAATTATCACCACTTGAAAGCATATCATTTAAAGCAAACRCTAAGCCCAATAGAAAACCTTGAATGCATGATACTGAAGAGGGTAATTTCTTCAGATCCACTGATTGTACGTCAACCTCCACATCTCCATTACTAAAGGTCACCTTTAAAAAGAGAAAGGACCCTTTTGTCTCCTTCTCTAGTGAATCAAGTATCATTGAAACAGTTTTGAAAGCTTTGTCGTCAATCAACAATTTTGCAGAGAAATTACTTTCTTTTACATGATTTTCTTCACAGTCCAAACCAGATGTACTAGCTCTATCAAGATTCAAGATCGAGTGAAACGCTGAACCAAATTGATGTTTGCATAGGTTGAAAAATAAATAAGAAGTTTGATCCATTAGCAAGATGATCATATCATTCAACTGGTTACTAGTGTTCTGTGGCGACAAAGAATTCCACCATGAAATGACTAACTTCGTGGATTCCAACAACACACAGAACAGATGATGGTACTTCCGATAATACTGGAACCTTTGTGGCATAACATACTTCTGATTTCTTCACACAATATGCCCTCAATAAATATTTCAAAGCTCTGTGGGATGAAACTAACAGTCCAAGGAGCTTGTGATGCTCATGCAAGCACTTTGAATCATGGGAATCCAGTAAGCAGCCCATTATGAGCCTGAAAAATGAAGTAGAATTTCAGATGAACAAGCACTTATGTAGTACAAAACCAAAAAGCCAGATGCTTACAGAAGAGAAAGAAAGAACAGCAAACAAGAGTTAAACATCTAATACATAGCTTCTAAGATTTGTAACACTTARGTAAACTTTATACATTTTTCCCCTTCACATTAAACGGGGGGAAATTGAAAGATATGATCACAAAATTACAACAGTGCAACGTGTGAAGTATTATCAGTAAAGGTTCCCCCAGTGCCTATCACTCTATCCAAACCACGCTTAACTCTACCCCTCTATGCTTGCAAATGCATGAAAACAACTTCATACAATGTGAAAGGGAGCCAATATGCCAGGACAAAAACAACTTCATACAATGCCCAAWTAATTTGGGCAGGAAAGGACAAAAGAAAACTTAWTTGTGGCAACAGGTGATAACATACATGGCGGAAAATTAAAGGAGAAACTGCAAATAGTTCATCCACATCATAATCCAATAGTACACCATTTACAAATGGAATGGTCTCATGTCTGACATTTATTCCCATTGGCCAGAAATTTCTTTTCCTTTATGTAATCTTGCTCTCCATGATCACCTTAGTCCTTTCATATTATAATTTAGATTCTAACATTTTGTTTTAATGTCAGGAAGGACCTGAACCAATACGATGCCCCTGTTATGGCCTGGCTGCTGCCCTCTCTTAGCTCACTCACTCCAACTCACAGCAAGACTAATATGCAATAAGCAACAGTAGGCAACTTGTAATAACAATAAAAATGTAATCTTGAGAATGAGAACGCTCAAACTAGAAAGGGAAGTTGGCGGCTGTATTGATTTCAGAGAGAGAATTACACATTGAAATGAGCTAACATAAATTATAGTACAATACAATCATCACCTTTTTTCTGAATCACCCTTACAATGATTCCTTCACTCAGATATATACTAAGGCCAAACTTTAATTCCTACCACTTAATTCATGACAACTCATCAGCTAAGTGCGCCCATTTACCAACTTACCCTTGTTTCGACGCGATTACGTAACACTATAGGAGGCTTGGGTGGGTGCATAACATTACAGTTCTACATCTTTAACTACGGACCCTGTCTTGGTTGACCTCAGTCATCACTTAGGTAACTATATTGAAGAAAATAAAATGATCTTTAACAAGGGGGAGAGGGGGATTTTAAAAAACAACTAACAAATCACCCATTTAAATGGGACTAAATTATTATATTAAGCAGAAGTTTTAGGGGCGAGGAATTGTTATRATTTTATTTACTTCCTCCGTTTCGAATTACTCGCTACACTTTCTATATAAGGAAGTTTCAAATTACTTGCTACACTTCCTTTTTGGGCAAAATATTCTCTCTATCTCTCTCCTCTCACATGGGCCGCCTTTTTTCATTCTCTCTATCTCTTTCTACCCCAAAAATTTGCCTAGAGCCCGCAATATTGYAAGTGTAGCGACTATTGTGAAACYGAGGAAGTAATATTTTTGAAATCTAGTTCCAAGAAAATTTGWAAAATAGTGAGTATAAAGCACCAGACCAGAGTCATATGCAAGGGAAACAAAWACAAGATTGCCATTGGCAATTGGTAATGTATGGTGGTAATAGGAATGAATTCCAAGTGTGATTTTAAAAGGGAAACATCCTTAAAATCGATGTAGGGAGGCAGTCTCAACCCCAAGCTTGCTTTTCTTTCTCCATGGGGAAGCAATATCACCCTAAGCTTGTGTTTTTATCTTTATTAGGCAGCAATCTTACTTCAAGCTTTTTATTTAACTACATGGGGAAGCTATTTTAATTACTATCCATTGCCACTTGAAGGTGGAATTAGATGGGAGTGAAAAATGAAGAAAATTGGACAATTACAATGACCATTGGTCTTCTTCACAAATTTATTGTTATGAAATCATGTGTCATGGAAGATTTGAAAAGTCACCCTCAAATACAAAAATAGAACAAACAATAAAAAATGATAATAAAGAGACAATTGTTATGGAGGAAATATTAATCCCCRCCTCCAAAGTATAAATCATTGTATTAATGCAATAATACCACTTCCATATTTGATTATGATTCTCCTCCCTTTCTAACCACTCTCAAGATTTTTCCCTCTCATGGTGACACATCTCACACACTACCACACCCTCTTTTGTGGTTCAATATCACCATGTTTGTTTCTAGTCTAGAAACTCTCATAATTACCTAGACAAGAAACCCCCTAACGTGCTAATAATCACCTTACATTGTGTCACTCTATGATAACACCCTTAATGGTGTTTTTCTCACACATTCACCATCATAATTTTCTAGTAAGCCTAAACCCCCTTTTATATGATAGCCTAGAATCTCACATCTCCTACGATATTTTACTTGCTCCCCAAGCCTAAAAATATCCTAGGTTGATTGCATACCAAAAATCTATCTAGTACTTTCCTAATTACAATCCTCATAAAATTAGGAAAATATAAAATTGTTTAAATTAAGTTAAGTTTATTAAGTTGTGTTTAATTCCTAACATTTACATATAAATTCTTCCCGTTACCACCAAACTGGTCATGCAAGGCTTGAGGTGAAAAATAAGGAAATTTCTTATTATATATGACCAGTCTTAAAAATAGCTAGTCTTCTAGAGTGTTTTAACTTTCAAGCAAGATAGACGCTGGCTGCTAGAAAAATGAAGAGCAAATTTGATATATCGACGAAAAGACAAATAATTACGATGTTTGCAACTCCTCCAACTGATATTATGATACCAACATACCACAATGCAAGCTAAATCTAAACATAAAACTTCATGCTAAAATGACAAGCATTAGAAGCATATAAGAGTAATTTGCAGAAATTGCACTAACCTGATGAAGCTCACTGTAAAGAAGTACTCGACATCCAAGGTCAGCTGACACATCCTCTGAAGAAGTCGCTAATGMTAAGCAGGTGAGAATCATTTYCCATACACGAACTAAGACATCACTAAGAACTCCATACTCGATTTCCAGAAAGTAGCCAACCATGTAAATAAACTCTTTGGCCATGAAATTCAGATTCTCAATTTCTGCAGAACTGTCTGTTGACCAAGTTGACAGACAGACTCGATAAAATTTGGCTTCTGCAGAACTATCCTCCATTCTTAAATAAGCCTTTCGCACACCGAGCTAGACAAAATCTTGTTCACGGATTTAAGAGTGTAGTGAACATCCAGAAAGAAAGTTCCAGGTTGAAGCTCGGACGGGAGATGTTTACTGAGATCAAGTAGCAAGGGCTCCATTGTGAGCACAAAGAAATCAAAAAACGACTTCCTCATTTCTGAAGCAGGATTAATAGTGGAATTGCTCTTCTTCGAAGACGAACTACTAATCTTTGAAAGGTACTTTGTATTTAACGTATCAAGGGCTCTCAAACTTTCTGTATCCTATGAGTCCCTCTTGAGTTTTCTAACACAGACAAATGAGAAAACAAACAAACAGAACAATTCACCTATGCCAGACAAAGCATGTACCTTTCTCTGTGATAGCTTTTGATAACTGTTTTTAACATTTTCCTTTTTCTTATCAGCAGAAGAAATGTATTTATCRGTGATATGCAAGTTAAGATATTCATCAAGATGAACTGAGTGAAATAATCCGTAAGATAGGATCTCCTCTATCAGCTTGAACAGATTTTGCAACAAACATAGACTTCTGTCCTGGATCTGATCGTGCAAAAGACCTAACAGACTCAACAACGGTTCAAGAAGTTTATCAACAAAATCACGAAATCCATTTTTGCYGCAATGTTGTAGCCATAGAAACTTGGAGAATAGCTCAAGCACCAAACACGAGAACTCTATAACCAAGTTTACCACACCACTGTCTTGATGATTGTCAGTATAAATTCTTATTGCAAGCTCAAGCACTGAGCTAACAGCCACTGCCCACAAATCCAGATTTACTATTCCTGAAAGTTATAAATCATGAAATAATGACGGTGTTGAACTCCTCTGTGGCTCTGTATCAGTATCTGCCACACTATACCTCGAAACGACAAACTCGTATATCAATTTTTCCTTCCTGCAATCAATTGTGTTTCAGTAAAAGATACTGCAACTTATTTGCAGAAATCCTAATTCCTACCATGCTCTAAAAATCTCTACTTAGTGCAAGTTCAACTGTTATAGAGCTGTGACCAATATCTATTGCAATTCACAGTTCAAAATAAAACCACTCTAATATTGAAAGCAAACGACTTAACAAGTTAATCAGAGACAATTTTCATTTATTTTTTTAGCAAAGTTTTCATCAGTTTAACATAGCCTAAATTGCAAATATTGAAATCGTTTACAATTCAACAAACCACCTACTWATATTGCAACAACAATTAAACTTTGCAACTTGCCAAATGCCATTATAACCCAAAATTTAAAAAACCCTTTTTGAATCCAGTAAATATAATCTCAACATCCAACAAAAAGCACCATAATTTGCAAAAATTAAGCACACCCAATTCATAAATCCAACAGCAGAAACAAAACAAATGTAGAAATAACTTTAAAACAACTAACACAGTAACACTTACTTAAGGGCATTAAGTTGTTTGTTTTCAATCGACAAAACAAGCTGTAAATTCCTCCATTGATGAGAGCTTCCTTTTTCCGCTAAACCCTCTTCGTCAATTACAATATCATGCGGTGTTAGAGTATCTTCAACTGCACAACTTTGGTCGTCTTCTTCGTTTCTATTTGTAATTTTTCGGGCTGACTTAGACGGCTTTTCTGAATCATGTGAAATTSGGAGTTTACTTTTTTTTCATGGAATTGTTAGTTCTAGTTGCTGAACCAGCCATTGTTAGCAATCGTTTGAAGGAGAAAATTTCTCCGTCTTTTAGCAATTGAACTTAAAAACGGTTGGCTACTACTGATTTACTGGTTTGGAGTTTCGGTCTAAATTTTCTTTAGCAACCCGCAACTATGCAAAAACCGCTAAAATCYAGGTCTTTGTAAATTGTAAATGGCAAATACACTAACAAATGTCTAAATTTAGACAAACTTTTATATGAGGCATGTCACATCAAATTTTAAAATGTAGTCAAAGATAAAATTGTGAAAATAWTTTTTAAAAATTTTAAAAATCAATCAAACCCTAACTTATTCTCCAATTTTCAATCCGTCATTTCTCTCACCTCTCCTCTCTCCTCATTCTCCCTGCTTGCTATCTCTCCTCATTCTCCCTCCTTACTTTCTCTCTCCTCATTCTTACTGGTGTTGCTCCTCCGGTGTTGCTCGTGTCGTCGCTAGCTTGCTCCACCCAGCCACACTCGCATTGTCGCCGCTAGATCTAGGTTGCAGAGAAGAGGTCGTCGACGTGAATGAGGTTTGGACTGATGACGTGAAGAGATTGCAGTGAAGACGAAGCCGCCATTTTTCGGCGAGGTTTCCGACGACGTGAAGTCTCCGTCAAAATCGAAGGCTCACGCATGCAAGATTTACGGTGCTGAGTTGATGATGATGAGATGATGATGGTGATGAGATGATGATGATGAAGGATATATTGACGAAGGTAATGGCTTGCTGTGTTTGTTTTGTTTGATTTTTTTCTTATTTTAGATATACTTTTTCTTTATTATTTATGTAGGATTTACCTTTTCTTATTTTAGATTTACTTTTTCTTTATAATTTATTTTTTCTTTTATTATTACTTACTTTTTCTTTTAAAAGATTTTTGAAATTTTATTGATGTATAATTATTTTTTCATTATTTTTCCCATAAATTGTACTTACTTTTTTATTGATGTGCATTTACTTTTTTTTAAGGTGAAAATAAACTCATTTACTTTTTCTTTTATAATTACTTACTTTTTCTTTTAAAAGATTTTTGAAATTTTATTGATGTATAATTATTTTTTTCCATTGAACTTGCACTTACTTTTTCGTTAATGTGCATTTACTTTTTTCTTGATACACATTTACTTTTTCGTGAAAGTACTATTACTTTTTCTAATGTGTTATTATTTTTTTCGTAAACTCAGATTACTTTTCTTTCTAATATTACTTACTTTGTCGATACACATTTAATTTTTCTTTAAAATACGATTACTTTTTTCTAATGTGTTATTTTTTTTTTCCGTAAGATCTGATTACTTTTCTTCCTAATATTACTTACTTGTTTGTTGATACAGATTTATTTTTCGTTAAAGTACGATTACTTTTTCTAATATGTTATTAATTTTTCGTAAGATCTGATTACTTTTTTTTTCTAATATTACTTACTTTTTCATCATATGTGCGTCTACTTTTTTTTCTAATGTCTACTTACTTTTTCAAACTGTTGAGATTTGAAGAGAGAGAATGAATATTGGATGATGGAGCACACTCAGCAGAGAAAAGAAGAGAGAGATGACGAAAGATAGAGGAGAGAGAAGAAAGATTTTTTTGTTATTTTATTATTATTATTTGATTTAAAGTTGGRCACACCTTAATTATAGGTGTGGCTGAATCTTGTATTGTTGGCCACACCATAATTATAGGTGTGGCTAAGGGTGTTAAAAAATATCCGATCCGATCAATCCGATCCGTGATCCGCTTGATCCGATCCGAAAAATCGGATATCCGATCCGGTTTTTATGGTTTCGGATATTTCGGATCGGATATCCGAAAATTTTCAGATCGGATTCGGATCGGAATTTTTGCACTTTCGGATATCCGAAATATCCGATTTTTTTATTAAAAAAGAATTTAATATGGGAAAATAAAAGAAAAATAGTTAAAAATATATACATTCGATCCGTGATCCGATTGATCRGATCCGAAATTTCGGATATCGAATCGGAAAATAATCATTCGGATATTTCGGATCGGATATCCGAAAATTTTCGYATCGGTATTTCCCCGATCCGAAAATTTCGGATATCCGGATTTTCGGATCGGATCGGATAATRCGATTTGAACACCCCTAGGTGTGGCTAGGTGTATGCAAAAGGATCGAAGCTAGTAATATATTACTCTGTATATTTTTTTTAGAAAAAATTGATGGGAATAATTCCATCTTTTGTCGGTCCGCTGATAATAATCCCACCTTGATTTAATTCCAAAATAAACCAACCTTGTTAGCTAATCTTCCCTATTGTTTAACCTATAACCTACTGATTAGGTACCTCAATATTTCCCTCCTTCTTAATTAAATTAATTTTTTATAATTATCAAAAAAATCTTTTATTCATAATACTCATTTGAAAACCTTTCTCATTCCATGTTCCAACTTCCACTCATCCCCTTCTTCCACTTACCTCCTTCTGGGTTGATCAACGTAATCGAACTGCTTCAAGTTGCTTTTTTTTGTTCTTTTGGTCCTTGTTTGCATTGGCATGCATCAACCGGTATGTTATTTTCTCTCATCTTTCTCTATTTGTTCGTAAAAATTCAATTTCGTTTTTTTGTGTGTATGATTGCAATCATGGCGTTTTTGTTTTGATTTGGTGTTTGGTTGCCGTAATTTCGTGTTTGTGTGGGTTTTATTTGTTTTTGTTTTGATTTTCCTCCTTTCTTGCCCTAATTTCGTATGTTGTTGTTGTTTGTTTGTTTGTTTGTTTGTTTGTTTGTTTGTTTGTGTGTGATTGATTAGTAATGTCTAGTTTGTCAAGTAATGTTACTTTGAAATTTTATCATGGTGGTGCTTTCAAGAAGATTGGGGATTCATATTCATATGTTGGCGGAATGGCCAAATCTTTTAATGTTGACCTTGATGAACTGTGTTCCTAGTTTTTGAAAGAATTGGTGCAGAAGTGTGGCAATTATGAGGCAATACAGTTGATTTATTACCTTGTTTCTGGTTGTTCGTTTGGTGATGGATTGAGGAAAGTTTATGATGATAATGAAGTTAGGGAGATGGGTGAACTTGGGGAAAMTTTAGGTATATCCAGTAGATATACCTGACAAGTATATCTGCCTGGTTTTTTTGTTATTTTTTTGAGTTTCAATATGTCCGCACGTGCAGTTTAACTGGATGTGTAAGTTGTCGTTAGTTGTTATAACGGAACTCAAGCTTTTTACCTTGGTTACCCTGTTTTTTAATTGTTTTCTGAATGCTASTTATTTTCTTACCGCCCATATCAAATTCTATGCTTTTAATATGTCATAAGTCCTGAAACTCGGTCCTCTTTCCCCTTCAATGTCCGCTCTCAGCTATGGTTTGTCCACTCGTACTCATGAATCAGTAGCGTAGGAGCAGATTTTGTGTGGAAATCGATTGCCGTGTACATTCCCAGGTATGCTTTCGTATTCTCGCAATCTAATTTTTGTTTGCAATTTATTTTTTTTATTTTTGTTGAAACTCTAGAAATTTTTAAGGGTTGTTCTGAGTTTATGTGGTCCGTGATGTTGATATGTTAATGTGGAGGTGAATTGTATGTCCTCGAATTGTTTTTTTTTTTTTGCTTTGGATTAATTCGTGTAGAATGTTGCTTAATTCTAGTAAATTTTTTTTTTGCCGCTGTATTGTTGAATAATCTGATTTAAAATTGTAATGTTGACTGTTTTTGTGGACTGGTTATTGTTAATTTGCAATCTGTTAATGTGTTCAGTTTGGTTGAGATCTCGTAGTTGTCCTGTTGCTAATTTGGTGATCYTTAATTGTTCAGTCTGTTTCTATGCATGATAATCTTTTGGTTTGTTTTATTGAATGTTATGGTAGTTAGTTGTAATTTACCTGTAGAAGTTGTTTATTGGGCCCTTTTTTTCAGTGGTTAGCAATGATCAAGTGTTGTTTCCTTATGAATTTTTCTGATTAGGGATACTATAGGTATTGTAATTGACATGTTAGGTATACTAGAGGGATGCAACTGGTTATTTTGTGCCATTTCTTTCCAACCCCCTCGTTCTCGATTTATGTTCTGTAATGTTAWGTTTTGGTATTGGTTGTTTTATTTTCAGTTTTCGGATATGGATAGTACTCGAAATCCTCCCAATCCAACCGATGTTGATACTTGTAATGTCTTTACGCCTATTCCAAACAGGGATAAGTGCAATTATTTGGTAAACGATTTTGGTGAGATGGCTGACATTCCTAGGCAGCTTTGTACACCATCTCTCAGTGACACACCCAACTCAGGCTCGGTGAACATCATGAGCAGTCTAGTTAAGTCCCCCAAAAGGTTTGCTAGCACTATAGCAACTGGTGTTTTGAACCCCCCCAGTTCTCCGTCTTGCAGTGTTAGTCTTCGGACGCTGGTTCCCGGTATAAATTCCCCCSWAGATATTGTGCAACATGGAAGTGAATCTAATGAAGCTGTAGGTTGTGATGATGCGGTGGTGGATGATGAAGAAGAACCTGTTAAAGAGCCTGTTGTTGGGATGGTGTTCCCCACTCTACTTGCCGTGAAGGACTTTTACAAACTGTATGGATTCAGCCAGGGATTTGGGGTGATTGCCCTAAGAGGTTCGAATGACAAGAATCAGGTACGTCGACATTCGACCTTTGCTTYCGAGTGCTTTGGTAACCCAGATCAGAAGTACATTAGTAATTGTCGAAAGAAGGCGAAGGATATGGAAGGATGCAATATTGAGCCAAAGGATTTGCGTAATCCCAATCGTCGTTTGTCCAAYAAATGCTTTTGTACGYCTATGATAAGGGTGTCCCGAAACACAGCAGATCARTGGGTTGTGAAGAAAGTTGTGCTTGAGCACAAAAATCATAACCCGAAACCTACTGATGCCAAGCTTGTGAAGGAGTACCGGATGAAGTTTTTCAATAGCAGTGTTGATAAGAGGATGATGAATGATTATAGGGCAGGTGTTCCTTTCTCAAAGACTCGAAAAACATGGCATTGGAAAGGGGTGGTTTCGAGAACATGCCGTTCACAAAGATGGACATGCGTCACCGTGTCCTTGAGGAAAGGAAGCTGAAGTACAGGGCGGGGGATGCAAGGCATTGGTTGCCTACTTTGATAAGATGCAGGCGAAAACGTCAACTTTCTACATTCACATAGGTTAGATGAAGAAGGGAAGATGAAGACATAATTTGGGTTGATGCTCGAGTAAGGCAGCGTACAAAGAATTTTCAACGTCATTTGCTTCGACACGACTTACTTGACAAATTTGTATGCATTGCCCTTTGCCAATTTCGTCGGTGTTAACCATCACGGAACACACCATACTTTGGGTTGTGTATTGTTTCTAATGAGGATTGTGACACTTTCGAGTGGGTGTTCAGAAAATGGCTTATGTTTATGGATGGTAAGCAGCCCGGAGGAATCTTGACAGATCAAGCAGCAGCATTTCGAAGCCTTTGGAGCAAGTTATGCCTGATGCGAAGCACCGGTGGTGCATATGGCACATTACTAACAAGTTGCCTCACAGATTAGGAAATCATGAAGGTTAGTTTTAAAATTTTGTTTTAATAAATTCCAGGAATTTACTGTCTTTGCGTAATGTTTAACATGTTTGTTGCGTACTGACTTTTACTTTTAATGTTATTGATGTATTCAATATTTTTTTTGTGTTAAGAGCCATATGTTTTGGCAGTTGTAGACACCTAAAATGTTCCCCAAAAGAGTAATCAGTGATGAAACATACCGCGTCTCGCGATTGTTTCGACTTGAAAAGATGCTTTGAACTCACAAAAGTTGGAAATCGTGAGGTTATCTCGAACTATGAGCAAGGACAAATAAAAGGGGCAAAAACATTTTCTTTTATTTATTTTATTATTTCTATTTTTAGGTTTTCTTTTCTATTTTAGGATTTTTTATATTGGTGATCTCCATAATTTCCACTTTCATCACACTCTTCACACTTTTCTGAGCTCACCAGTATTTTTAGATTATTTTTTCTGATTTTATATATTTTTATGATTTTTTATAGTTTTTATACGCAGAAATACAGAAAAAATACAAAATACACAAAAAATACTCCGGAAATACTTGGAACCTTCTAGAAACTCTAGAACTCCTTGCTTGGAGGCAAAGGTGTCTAGGTGCATCGAATCAAAGCGAATCACGTATTATGGAAAAATCGGAGGAAATCACAAAAAATCGCGGAGAATATATACGCAGCTCTCCTGCGTATATACGCAGGTCCCCTGGCAGGGTTTTCTCCTCCTTTTTCCCTCGCGCCTATAATACGTGCTTGCTCATTCCGAACACACACGATTTTTCAACACGCGTCTATTCTATCTCTCCCCGCCTCTAACTTGCGTATTCTTTCTCTCATACTCTCATACACTCTCTCAAACACTCTAAATACATTGTTCTTGAGTTCTAAGCATCGATTCTGTTTCGATTCAACAAGCAATAACAAGGTTTATTTCTGAGATTATCGCCACTAAACATACTCTTTTCTCAACCTAATTAATAACTATTACAAGTTTCAATCTAATTAACAAAATGTAGAACTCACTATTCAATTGTTCCATGTAAATATGTAGGATTGTCATTAACGTTTTCAATGTTTTCATTGTTTTTCGTTCTTTTTTATTCATTGTCATTATTATTATACTTGTCAATACTAACGATTTTTTATCTTGTATAGCGATTCAAGGCGGAAGGTTCATTTCGCTCGTCTTTATTACGACTACATTTGTTTTGTTTGTCCTTGTATAGCGTCCAAGGCGGAAGATTCGTTTCGCCCGTTTTATTACGAACTAACTTTTGTTTTGTTTGCAGATTAGGGTAAGATTGGTTTGTACATATGTTTTGAAGTTCATATACTTCGCATTGTCATTGTTGTATCATCTGTATATATTTGCTAAATAAAGACCGGAAATTATGTGAAATCATTTTAAAATCAGATAACTATGGACAACGGTTTTTAGCACGGTTTTAACTTGATTAATGCAAAGTGGTATTAATTTCTAGGTTAGGTAGTCTCTTATGCATAATAGAAACACACTTTCGTAGTAATACTTTTCGGTTAGTACGCTTCTAGGTGCTAAAAATGTAAGTTACGTGCATTCATAACCGTGATAATGAAATTGCAATGAGACCGAGTAGGGCCGCTACATGCGGGCGAATTGGTTACAGATCTGATTCGTACCATGTCCCGAACCCACGAACTGGTTACTGGATCAGAACGTGGGCCATTAATTTGGCACCAACGTTTCGGGCGTCCGTGAATAACTTTATAGGCACGGTGGCGATCCCTTACTCGACAACACTACCCAACGCACTCACGTGCGGGTTCCGTGGCTCAAGCCCACGCAAAGCACCTCGATGTAGTACCAAGCCGCGCGCCGCCGCTATACGCGAGGGCGCGGCCAACGTCCTACAGCAGTGTATGTTTGTTGGTTTATAAAGATGTACTCCGTTTTGTTACTCATTACATTTATTGCTAGATTATTGTATTGTTACTCATCTACTTATCTCATTGATTTAATTTTTACTCCTTTTTTCTTTTTGTGAAATTCAATGTTTCCCCAAAAAAATGCTAATAGATTAATTGTCATTTTAGGTATGACAAACTGAAGGAAGCTTGCTTGATGTTGTCTACAATTGCTTGAATGATGATATTTTTTGCACTTCTGGGCTGAGTTTCTTTTGAATATGAGTTGGAGGACAACGAGAGGTTGGCTCAAATATATGCCGAACGGCATATGTGGGTACCGTCCTACATGACAGATCACTTCTGGGCTGGAATGCGGTCCACCCAACGGGTAGAAAGCATACATTTTTTTTTTTATCAATTCGTCACCAGGGACACGATGTTGTGTGAGTTTGGTGAGCGGTATACTTGGCTGTTAATAAGCGTATTTTCTGATGAGAAACACGCGGATGAGCTTGCCAGAAAAATGAAGCGTGCCTTGATTACTGGTTATTCGTTTGAGAATTCTTTCACAAATATACACACCTAACAAATTTAGGGAGCTTCAAAGAGAATGTGAGAGGGTGACTCATTCCATCATCAAGGAAAAGACACAAATTGATAGCTGCACTACAATACTAGATGCAGGATCGTGTTTGCGTTTGAGTAAGAATCCTCTGAGCCTATATGGTTAGAAAGATCGGACTCATTATTCAGTGGTTTTTAATTCAGACACTTTGACGGCGGTGTGTGAGTGTAAGATGTTTGAAACCAATGGATCATGTGTAGACATATCATACGTGTGTTTGACTTACTTGAAGTAAACGACCCCCGGAGTTGTATATTCTTAGACGTTGGAGAAAGATTTGTTGCGAGAGCATATCTAACATAAAATTGCTCATCAACTTAAACGTGGGGTGAGGTTGCACGTAGGGATATTAAACTTAACCGTTTTGGATAGTCTTGTAGATTTGTCGAGAAGTCAGAAGCTCGTACTAAAATTGTCCTCAAGGATGGATCGAATACACAGGAGGTTGAAGACCAAGCCGAGCGTGAGGCTGAGCAGGCAAGAAGGATGGTTGTGCTCACAAGGTGAGTCAAATGGAGGTGGTATGCCCACTTCATTTGTAGGATCAGAACGACGAGTCATACATCGTTGATGAGGATTTGAATAGTTCCTCTCCGGCCGTGGTGACATGGTTGATCCGGTTCACCACAAGTTATCATAGCCCAGACATTCCCAAAAGCGCGGTCTGTCCTCGTGACTACAAGATTAAGTCTGCACTCTGAGCACGTTACAAGAATATTAAAAAAAAATACACCAGCAAGAAGTCAAATGAGGAAGTGTTCTTATGGCCTCAGTTAAGCGTAATGGGCAAAAATGGTAAGACATATTAAGAAAACTCAAAAAACACAAGGAAGGGAGAAAAGAAGGGAAAGTCAGTGGGCACAGCAAAGACTCGCTCAAAAAAAAGGAAAAGAAATCAATGTCAAGTAAGGCACTGAAGGCAAGGCTAAGATAAGAGTGTTTCGGAAATAATTGAGGTTTGTCATTGTCATATGTGTACACATACCCTTCCCCACTTTTACCTGTGAAATAAATAACTATACGGAGAACCATTGGCGTGCACTGCACGTGTTCAAACGTTTAGGCAAACAATTTTTGCAGCGGAATTCAATTAGCAAAAATAGTTCAACCAAGATATTAAATCCCAACATTGAAACTCGTTTAACAAGTTGAACCATTACGGCCCTTATTTGCAACCAAGGTAAATCCCTTTTTAAAAACATAATACTCAAAATATCAAACGTTCTGAAGTCTAAAAACGTGTAAGTTAGTTAAAATACGTTCGGCTCTTCCTTCAGACCATCGTCCAAGTCCTAGTTACTGTTATTGCAAACTGTGAGAATCTGCTCCCATAATTCCAATGAATAAGGATCATCACAGGTCACCAAAGGAAAAATGTGACAGCACACAAAACACACAAAAACACGCAATCAGCCAAAGCTGAGTACATACAAATTACGAAAATCAGAACAACGGACAGCATCTCCCTAAACTGGACATACCGAGTTACGACACCTGTTAGAAAAAGGAAACCCAATTGTGGTGTTCATAACCACTTAACAACATCATACTTTACACAACGGATCCACAACTCAGATCAATATAACATACTTATTACATACAGCTGCTCAATACAATACAACCAAAACATCAATAGCTTCTGATAACTAGATTGACTGCAAAATATTTACTCAACTCCCATACATGAACTCAATATATTATACATATTAGATATGATTTGAGCAATAGACAGGTTGTCAAATCCCAGACACACGAGGTGCCACATTCAATCCAGACACACGAGGTGCCACAGTTCAATTCCCCCATGCCTCTCCGTCGAAGGCATCAAAATGGTACGGGCGCGATCCGTACCAGAGCTAGTGAGATCTCAACTACCCCTATCAGATATTAGAATATTAGAACGAAGTAATAGTAAGAAAACCTGAAGAGGGACGCTTGATCAAACGGCCCTCGGAAGGAAGCGAATAAATCGTAACCCAACCCTGATTGTCAATACTCCACTGCGTGCACCAATCCAGAGTTTTATTGCTCATTCGTAATTTAATTTAATAAGTTAATTATAGACACATTCACAGGACTCACAAACACGCCCATTTCACATCGAAACTTTTTTTTTTAACACTAACTATTCTTTCAATTGATAACCCTGTTGGACAATGCCAACTAACCCTCGTCAATAAGATTGAATACTTCCCTTTACTCAATTCACACATTAATGTCATGACGGTAATAAAATCACCTCATGGAGTAAGTTACACTTAACTCCTACTTGAATTCAATCATATATCAAAAATTCACCTCATGAAGCAAGTATACTTGACTCCTTAATCATTCCTGTATATAAACCACCTTCAGGTGACAAGTTTTACTTGACCCACTAAATCTCCATCATTCTATTATAAAATTACCTCATAGACCGAAATAATTAATTAAAGACAATTGACTAGTTGTCACCTCCATATATCCATCATGAATAATCCGTTCCACAATATCCTCAATCTCCAAAAATAAACCAATATACCATAAAAAATTCGCTTGTGACTATCAACACTTCATAGACGTTCCGTGCGGGTTGTCCACCCGTCTTGTCGGCTGAGTTTTCGTATTGAGATGCACGCAGAATAGGTGTAGCAGGTGATGAGAATGTCGGAGTTACCCTAGGGGTTAGTGTAGAATTGAAGCGGTGTGTTTAAGGATATGTCATGGCCTTCCGCTGCTTAACAGCACGATCGCTATTTATATGGACAAATAAGGCCTTGTGTGCCGACATGCACGAGCCTGGCCCCCCTGCTGTAGGAGT
>SNQN01008388.1:0-27937 GCA_008642245.1 Bassia scoparia | reverse complement strand
ATCCTCGTTCAGAATTAGAAAAATAATATGTATCATAAATCATAGTCAGGATGAACTCAGGATTGTTTTATATATCATGGTTATACCAAAACACAGCTTTCTATTTCAATTGCTGCAGGCGACGACAGATATCAGTGAAACGATTTGAAGAAAAATTCAGAAAAAAATATGTTATTGACATACTTCTAAGTGAATCATAGACAGATTCAGAATGCCAAACCATTTGTGTGTGCATGGCAAATGATAAGCTTGCAAAATGACTGTCCAAATTCACTGTTCCTGTCTTAGGGAAAGGAATTTTTTCGAAGAAATGTCAGTCATGGCTGCTCAGGCAACTCTGCAACTACGGAGCTTTGAGTGTATATCTAAAATGGTCCTTTTAGGGCATATTGTTGCACTGTCACAGTAACCATCGTTGTTGCTGCCTCTGTGCTCCGTCCGAGGCCAGGGGTGTCCTTGCTGTGCTGGCAAAACCCTGATTTCAGTCACTGATCGGGCGTTAGACTTTTTACATTCCCAGGCTGTTATATCAATACAAATCACCTGAAATTCTAACATGCAAATCTCCTATATTAGATGCTTATATGCTTTTGTGTGTTTTTTCCGTTTAAGGATCTATAATTTATTTTTATTGCAAGACCCAAATAAACAATTAATTTGTTTTGATTTTCATGTTTGTAGGTTCCACATGAGACCCAAACGAAGCCAATGCACCAGAAAATGCACCAGCCAAATCTGGGACCATGGCTCAATTTTGACAAACCGTGCACAGTTGCAAGTTCTATAAGCAACAAATGAATGTAGGAAGGAAACAATGGAATAAAGAACAATGCAACTAGATGATTGACTCTAAACGCATGGCTGAATTTTCTGAGGAAACAACAATGGGTGCAACAATGGGTGCAACAAGGTGGACTTTACCATCTTACAAAATCAAAGGCAACAGTGTGGTCTCGATCAGGTTCCATGCTAAATTCTAAGTAAACAACTTCATGCAAGGCATTCGAAAAATCTGCCAAACAAGAACAAGTTGAAAAACCTAATGTTTAACCAGAGAAGAGAAACAAGAAAAGAAAGTCTGCCCTCCTGGCAGCTTATCTAAATATCTCGTAAACGTAAAAAGAAGCGCAAAACGCAAATCGTGTTGGTCTTATGGAAATGGAAATGCCTTAGAGAACGAGGAACAATCTCAATCTGGTTTGCAATCTTCTTGAATTCGTGAAGGAAGTCGAATTAGAGAAGGAAGTTGAACCTGATTTGGACTTAGGGAGACCATGTTAATTTGTGGCGCATCAACGGAATCAACACCTACAAGGGAAGCTACAAAGAAAGTATGATTTCTCAAAGGATGATTCTTTATATATTTTTTAAACAAGTTGGATTTTTTGGTTTTGAATTGTTCTCAATTTGCTGAAAGAATGATTGGGTGGTAAGACTCCATTTTTATACACTAAATACATCTGAGTCAGCCTTACTCTAAGCAAGTATTACATAAAATAGTCCAAAATCTAGGCTATAACACTGTTGAACACAGCAGCTTGCAAAATTCAAACATAACTAACACTGTTGAACACTGTGATTATTGGCTATTTTACGACATTTTTCTGTCAATGCTTGCTGCTGTGTTTTGTTGGAACAGAAAGCCAACACTAACAAGTGCTACAATCCACTGCATGTTAATTTGTTGTTGGGATTTATGTATTGATGATGGAGTTACTATTAATGCAACTTACAAGTTGTTTGTACCTGATTGTTGTTGTGTTTTTTTCTGGGTGTATGTGTCGTTCTGCTATTTGTTTGTTTTCTCGTCCTAGAAATTTCCTTATTAGGTGTTGATTGCCAGGGATGTTGCTTTTGGGGGGTTGTTTTGTTGGTGTTTTTGTGATGCATCATCCAAAGTTTGTTTCTTTTTTCTACTCTTGCACAATTTTTTATTATTGTTTTCAATAATATTGTATTTTCTATTTTTGGTATATATGTTTGTTGTTGTATTATTTCAATAAACAATTGAGATTGATGCTTTCATCTCCATTTTCTTCCAAAGTCATTGGGGGTTGAGTTGTGTCAAGGGGTTGGTTGAGAGAAAGAAGTGAGAGAGAAATTAAGATAGATTCTTGTCAATCCTCTTTCTATTTAAGTCTTTTTATGGTCTAATGTTATCGGGGCTTATGATTGTACGGCTTTTTAGAAGCTTTTTTTTAAGTTTTTACTATTTTTTACGCTCAGAATTTAGAAAGAGCAGCATCTCAGGAAACAAGGCATTAAGACCTAACTGTAAAAAGGCTCAAATAACCGTGTCTTAATAAGTTAATAAAGAGAGAGATATAACAAGTTTTCCAACTACCCCAATAACCCAATTTTTAATGCATTCACCAAACTTGACTTGCCTGCTTCATCAGTTAATAACTCATACAGCTAACCAAGTGCAGCAATCTGCGAGTATTTAGCTTTATTATACTTAAAGTCACCTTTATTTGCATTTTCTACAGCACACATTAGCTACAAGAGAGTCACCTTTATTTGCATCTCTTCTCTCTATCCAAGCATCCTGATAGAGTATAATTATAAGAGTACAATATCAAATGCCTCCATTGTATCTTAGCCATGAAGTCAGTAAACATTCAACACTTACGTATGCTCATATTGTAACAAATGCAGAAAATAATACATTACAGATGAGTTTCATACTTGTTCTTGAAAGGAAACAAACCGTGTTGTTAATTAGTAACCAACTCTGAATGCCGTGTACGGACTCATAGACCAGCATACACCCACTATATTTGATAATTATACTTAACCTTCCCTGCCCATTTTCATTTTGTTTCTAATGTAGCCACAGAGATGAAGAAGCGTAGAGGCCCAACGAAGCTTCTTGAAGCGCATGCTCGAAACTAGACCAACGGCCTCCGATTGTTCTTAACTCAAAAGGGCAACCTGTTGGTCCTTCTCAAAACTTGTTGGTGAGTATACTCGCTTCTTGGGACCGTGGCTAGAGATCTTGATATGCCCACTCAATTATTGTAACTGGAGTGAATTACCTACGCACACAGATGTGGAAATATGTTCAAGTATGTTTCTGAATCAACTTTTCTTTTTTGTTTGCATCATCATTAACTGTCCACATCACTTGGCCAATTCTTGGGCTCAAAAAGCTAAAATTTAATTGACCTAAGTGTTTAAATTCGATACATCCAATTTTAAAGTCCCTTTTTAATCCATAACCTGCTCATATCTTGAATGCTTTTTTAATTATCTTATTATTCTCATCTTTTCTAATTATCTTATTATTGCAAAATAAAAAAAAAAATGTGTAGGATAAGTATTTAATTCCGAATGAAGGCAGAAAGTGGTCAATGGAAACGATGGATGTTGCTTGGCGAAGTTTAAGTATAAAACCAAAAGGAAGTGGTCAGGGAAAACAGCGCCCAAAAACAGTCCCTGCTTATCAACTTGAAATTCTTGTTGAGTATTGGAATGATCCACAAAATTCAGGTTAGTTATGGGACGTGTTAGTATTGTTTTCATTGTTCTATTTCAAAAGTTACTCATGCATTTTACTTACTAGGACAAAGCAAGAAGAACAAAGCAAATCGCCAATGCCTAGATGATATGCACACTAGGGAGCAAGGTCATTTGCACTTTGCGACATGAGTTGGTAAATAATATTATAAGCTTACTATGCATATAAATAAATTATCCTCCTTTCATGAATGCTTTAGTAAACAAGCTCTAATTTTTCATTGTCTTCTAAATAAGAAAAGGACCCAAATAAGCAAGAACCATCTCAATCCAAGGTATACAAAGAATCGAGGAGAGAAATCCGAAAAAAGCTTATAAACAAAGTTCTTCCATCACTGAAGCGATAATGGTAATTAAGCGATGCATGTTGTAATTAAGTTGCATTTGACCCTTAAAATATTTTTCTTATAGTAGTGATGTGTAACTTTTTTTAAAAATTGCTAGGAAAAATGGACGCATTGGAGACTCAACAAGTCAAGGAGATTTCAACATCAAGGATCCTACTATGAAGTGATACAAAGCCTGAGCATAGTGGTCGAGTACGGCTTTTTGGGAAAGGGTAACAAAATCACTTTGAAGAAACAGGTTCTACCACAAATAAGTACATAATTCCACAAGAATTCTTGCAAAGCATCCAAATGCAAGTTGTGGAGGACATTCGAGAAGCTAATCCGGGCTGCATATTGTGGTGCCTAATGGACCTTCGTCTCAAGTTGAAGAGTCCAATGGTGGACAACATAGTTTGGGGGGCCGTCACCAAATGATCGTGAGGTGAATTTAACATTATTCGGCTATTTTTCTACGGTTTTCTTATAACCCTTTGTCCCGTTTAATAGTCTTATTTTCCATTTGATATGAGTTTCTATCACATTTCAGGCCAACTATCCCGTGAGGTAGACACTAATCCGAAGGATCAATTGATGTTCAACAAACCATAATCCCGAGGTGAGTTTCTTTCTTGCACATGTAGTGTAAGCCAACTTAATTGTAGATGGCTGTTGTGAATTTGCACTCATCAGCAATATATTTGAACTCTTTGATTTTGTCATTTTGTCGACTTGGTTGTAAGCTGTATGATTATTCTACTTGGCCATTAAGTCTACTGATGTTCTCTCTCTGTGTTGCTGGTTGTTGCTGTACTGAAACTCTTTGATTTTGTCATTTTATTACAAATTGAATTATTTATTAGAAAACAAATACATATACTACCATACGCCAAATATTACTAAATGCATATTCTTATATATAACAAATCCAATACATTAATAGTAAAATAACTGCTATAATAAAGTAAAATAGGCTACCATAAAAGCATCACAACATTATTTGAAGCTACTATACACAGATCTTGATGAGATTTTTATGACCACTTCAAAACAAACCAGAGGTGACATAGAAGACCATATATAGCAGTTGACTGCAGTTAACCTGGTTGACAGTCCATCTTCTACCCGGGCCAGAAATTTTTTTGAGACCCACAACCTCGATACTGCCTCTCTAGATCTTCCAGTCCTTTAACAGTGAGAGCACATGTAAAATTTGCCTGTCGAAAAGACCATCATTGATATGAAGCTCTCTGACATGTAGATGAGACACAATCTATCTTGTTGACAACAAAGAATTTTTGGCGTATGTGATCCTTATCCTGTGTAATTGAACAAAAAGGGAAAAATGACAGCAAACAAACAGATATCAATGAAATATGTATAAAAATTAAAAAGAGACAAAAACTAAAGCATCCATCGTCCAATGGCCATCTAATAGGGTTTAATGTAGGGCACCTTAATTTGTCCAATGCCTAACTTGATATTAGAGTAGCACAAGCATAGCACAAGAGGTAAGGGTGATAAATTTTGAGTGACTACAAGGTAAAGGTAATGTTAATTAGGATGGTAAATTAAGTTGAATTATACTGTATGCTTCTGTTAAAAATCTCATGCCAAACTCACATATCACTCCCAAATTTGAGTCATGAATAATTACACTTACCTCTCCTCTATATCTTCTTTTGGATTTTGAGGATCATATTCTTTGTTAAGTGATTTGCAACCTTTTAGACCTGTAATGCAATCTCTGTGATTGTGATTGTGATCGCAGCCTGCAAGAGACAAGGCCGGTTGTGATAGAAGTTCATATCTCTATTTGCACATAGCCAAAGAGCGTACTTGATTCTATCTGATGTTTCAAAATAAATCCGAAATGCATATTACTCGGATCAATTAAAGCTATTGATGAAAACACTGTTATACTTTTCTGATTTTCATTGTTATTCTTTCTCGTTTAGAGTGTTCTCCTTGCTTTGTTAATTGATTTACTAATGTACTACGATGTTTCACTTTGTAGGTACAAGTTGAATCAATGGCTTAGTGAGAGGCGGGGTTTAAATGATTAGCGTGTGATTTTATTAACTACGAACGAAAGCTTTTTTGGTGATCTAATACACTCTTTATTTTTGGCCTTTATTATTAAAGCTACTTATTTATTTTGTTCATTTGTAATCATCCTAGCTACAATACGCTAATATGTATGTATATTCACCTATATCTATATATGAATTAGATTTTTTTTGTGTTTTATACGATCTTCTGTTAGTATTTTGTTTTTATACGCTTATTATATATATATCTATTAATTAATTATCACAGGTCTAAATGAATAAAAAACATTACATTAAACTAATGTAATATATATAGGATTATAAATGTAAACCGTTGAATAATAACACCTATTGCAACGGTTGTTAATCAAAAGCGTTGCCATAGGTGTTAAAAGGTGTTGCAAAATTATCTATGGCAACGGTTAAAATTCCTAAAGCGTTGCAAAAACTATAAAAGTGTTGCCTTAGAGAGCTATGGCAACGGTTAAAATTCCTAAAGTGTTGCCTTAGAGAGCTATGGCAATGGTTACTATTATCTACAACCGTTGCGATAGAGTATGGAACCGTTGCCATAGATCTATGGCAACGGTTTTAATGATTGAAGGCGTTGCTATAGCTATGAGAACCGTTCCATAGATAAGCTATAGCAACGGTTGCTTAGGTTATGACCGTTGCAATAGCTCAAAAAGCGCCGTTGCAATAGATCTATGGCAACGGTTATTTTTAACCGTTGCAATAGCTTTGATAACCGTTGCAATAGGTCTATAGCAACGGCATCAAACGCAACGGTTATGAACCGTAGCTTAGGTCTATTGCAACATTTAAAGGTATATATTGCAACGGTTTTTGACCGTTGCCATAGCTCAAAATGTAGTAGTGAATCACTCAGCTAGAGTTCGATGTGCTCGAAGGTCTCGTTGACAAGGCCCCTGACACTCGAAAAAGTGACGAGCATAATATAAGATGCTGGAAGATCGAATCACTGGTCTCGACAAAAACTTGTCACTGAAATGGATAACCTAATTGATCCTCTTACGCCAGTATATGTTCCCTTGGAGAGGAAGTTGAAATTCTAAGCGAAACTATGCTCTTGTGCACATGACTTCGAGCCTTAAACGTTCAATTGATCCTATTAGTCACACGGCTTTCCATATGATGATAAAAGAACCTCCAGTTTTGCAATATCATAAGAGTGACAAGCACACCACTGAAGAGTGTCTGGTTTGGAGGGGCCTCGCATAAAAAAGGGTTAATAGACAGTCCCATCTCTTTCTCTGAAGGATAGGTATATCCTCTAAATGCCACGCATGCACAAGTGTTAACTATTTAGCCAGAGGGTTGCTCAAACCATCGACCAATTCCAAAACCCAACAATAGGACAAAGTCCCAAATGGTGGGACTAAAACAAATATTGCAAGTATCACCGCGGGAAAGGTCATGACCTTGAAGACTGCTACACCTTCAGGATTTTGTGCAAGAAATGATTGACGGAGGAAAGCTTCTCCTCCCCCTCCAATCCAACAACGAGGTCGTTCTGCAAGAAGTACACGTGTTGGAAGTGGATAAAGTCCCTTATGACCCATCTGTCCACATAACACCAGTTCATCAGACAAATCCAAAATTGGTTGCACTAACCAATGGACGCTTCAATACCGCACGAGGAAAGCACTCAGTCAATTTGGTTTCACCTCCATCGAGGGAAGTCTCACATACCTATCAACCCTCAAGTGACCCCATGACTTGTGATTGTTACAAAAGGATCGTGATCGAGAAACTAAAGATAGGATGGGATGGTCTACCCTACCCTATGGGCAAAAACTTCCAAATGTACAAATAGKAAATCCATGAGCCGCAAGATCACAATCAAAGGTCGTTGGCTGACCTTCAAAATGACGTGCTCTACAAAATTTGGAAGTTATGCGATGCCAAATCTTTAGGCAGGAGCATGTGTGTATGTCGTGAATGGGGAAAGAAAATTCCTGAATTCGTTTGGGATCCATATATCTTAACGATCTTCAAGAAATATCGCCTTAATGGGTTCTGGGGCGAACCACATCAAGAGTACCTTAGAGATTACCGTCGAAACGCTCGTTTCGAACTTCCGTCGAAGTTCCCTCCATCATTCCTATTTTACAAGAAAATAAGCACATGGTTTGAAGACGACTGCAACTCTGTAGACGGGGATTCTGTCCCCACAAGAAAAGCATCTGCCCTAGATGGCCTCGAAGCACAAGGTTTGGGACTCCTGATTGGCCAAGAAATCACCCCTCCAACTGAACAAGACGTTTTCATGGCAATGACCAAAGAAGCATTCGACCCCACTACTCTCATCACACCAATTGGTGAACTCTAGAGGAAAGAACTTAATGGCCTCAGCTTGCTTGCGAAGCTCCTCAAGTTCCTCTTTGGTTGGAACCAGAGAAGGAGGCTTGTCTGTCTTGTGCGAACTTCGTGATCTCGCCTATCGCCTCTAAATCCACAAAGGTATCCTGGCTAAAAGGAGTGTCCTCCTCCGCAGTACCAAGTACATAAGGAATGGTATCTGAGTCAAACCAACCATCTAGATCTGGGTGTGGCGAGGGAATGAAAGGGGAGAATCATACGAAGTCTTGGATCTCCTTTCTTATGTCACATCTGAAGATTATGACCCACTAGAGGTTCGCCGTTTAAAAACTGCAAGATCCAACCCATACACATTAAAGGTGCGAACCTCAGTGGGATGGGCTTTTGGTCCCAAAATCGAACTACAAGCAATAGTAGATGTACCTGTGGCTTGGTGCCTCTTTGCTTCTTGCTCAGCCAGTGAAGGTGAAGGATGCCTCTTCTCACCCACTTGAGCAGAGTGCGAGGAGTCCCCCTTTGGTGTAGGAGGAGAAGGAGGGCTTCGCCTTGGTCTTTATGGCTTTTCAGCAGCCTCTGCGACCCTCTTGCCTTTGCAACTYACCTATGTTGATTTCTTGTGGCCATCACCATCTTGAGGCTCGCTTATTTTGACACCAGGAAGCACGCACTACAAGAAAATGCCTATTTAGCGACTGATAAACAAATCAGTCGCTAAAATTTGTATTAGCGACTACAAGAGACTAGTGGTCTCCAAATTTGCAACTACCAAGTATGTAGCCGCTAAGTAGTCGCAAAAATTCCAAAAATAGCGACTATTTTGAAGTTGGAGACTGATTTATGGAGTTTAGCGGCTGACTTTGATGTAATAGCGACTACCTTAAAATAAAAAAAAGTCTAATTCCCGATTTCACAAACATTTTTGTATCCTCGTATCCTCTCATCTATCACTCTTATCTCTCTCATCCTCCTTTGCTCTCTCCTCATATRCTCTCATTTCCTCACTCTTATTCAWCGTCTTTTTCTCTTTCAAATAATTTTTTCTTTAATCTTATTTCCAGATCTAGTGCATGTGAAGTTTGTTGTTCTTTTCTCAAATCTCATTTCTAGATCGAAGGTACTATGTTTGCAATTCTCTTCCTTCGATTTTTTGAATTAGGGTTATAGTCTCTTACAATTTTTCTTTATTTTCCGGATCTCGTCTGGTAGTTGCGGCTGCTCCTCYTTCCTACTCGTGTATCGTCGTTTTTGCTGGTTTCTCGTTATACGTGTTGATGTACATCGTCATTGCTGTTCCGTTGTCTCCAATTCAACAACAATTCGCGAGTAGTTAGGTCAATTCAGCTGCAATTAATGGTCCTTCATTGTTGCCCAAAAATTCGACCCCCCTCAACTCTCAAGGTAAATTCGCATCCCCATAAGGTGTGTTTGGATACTAAGAATTCATTTCAAATGATAGATTTCAAATTCTGAATTTGAAATTTCATAATTCAATTCCAAATTATTTGTTTGGGAAAATCTAGCATTTCAATTCTAGAATTTTAATTCCAACATGATGTTTAAGATAAGTGAATATGTATTAAGTAGCAGTAATATTATTATACCTTTAAAATTCCTAAGTCTCAATAATCAACAACTTGTTCTGTTAAACACCTGATTAATCAGGATGCACCAAAAAAATTCTCTTTGTTAGATTGTTTGTATGGACCAAATAATCAGAACGAACCAATAAAATTCTGTTTTTTTTATCAATCTATTCTCATTCTCTTGTTAATTGTTGTATGGACAAAATTATCCTTATGTATTGATGAGATTGAAAAGCATATAATTCTTCTAGAAATTTTTTCAAAAATGGAATCATTAATGTAATTAATCATTGGGAAAAATCAACAATAACTAGTATCATGATTCCTCATAAATATTTTGAGCATAGGTCAGTTGCTAATTCTATATTGAGAAAGAAATCCAGCAATGGCGAATAATGCAAGGAAAATTTTTCTTGAGAAAGCATATGGAAAAGGTTGCATTATATTATTGCATTATATGCTTTTGATTGGTAAGTTTACTTTATTTCCCGATGGTCTTTCTTATTAAAGGTAGAAGCTAACACAAAAGTATAGCAAATGTTGTTTAAACTTTAAAAATGTTTAGGGGGTATTAGTGAATTTTGAAGGTTAGGGAAGGAGAAAAGGTTATACTTTATGTTTAGTACATTGAGCTCAAAAATAATTTCTTTGTTGATAATTGGTTGTCTTTTCAGTTATGCACTCAGAATTATTGGGATTTATTGGTAACGTTAAGATATCATGCTTGAACGGTTGTGATCTAGCTATAATGTCTTTTGTAGGTAATGAATTATGACTTGCCCTGATGTACTTTTGGTTATAGAAGATAATCAAGATACTATGGCTTGTGAACTTAATTAGAAGTAGAAACATTAGCTCAAGTTTCACTTAAATGAAATTCATGCTCATATTTTGGTCCTATGTTGAATATTGAAGTGGCAATAAACAAATTTGCAMGTCATTCTTTTTCTTTAAAATATTAATGCTCAAGTTTAGGTCTCATCCTTTGTTTCGTAAGGAAATTTCTAAGCAATGCACAGTACTTGTGAAACATGCACTGTCCTGTACTAGTTGACGTGTACTTGTTTGTATCATTTGATTGAGGTAATCGATTTAAGCAAAAAGTAAGTAGGAAGCTTAGTGGATTTAATTCTCTTTCCCCTAATTTGGTACCCTTTCCATGTGTGTGCATGCTATGGTTTTCAATTGCGATAAAAAATTTATTTTGTGTTCACTGTGGTTAACTTAAGGCCTGATTTAGACTGTTTATTCTTGTAACATCGTTATAGCTGGAAATTAAAAGACGAAATGCAAGTAGACAACTAGACAAAGAGAACCATTCTTCCTACACTTGTCATATTGAACTTAGTGAAACATTTTTGTGTCACCTCTATATTCCGTTTCTTGTTTTCAGTTCTTTCAGTTTCACAGTCTAAACATTTAAATATTATCTATGATTATGGTGAACGATAGGAAGCACAAAGTTCTTGTTAATTTATTGTATGTGCATGTTAATGAAAAATATTCATAAACGCACGGATGCTAGATATTATCTATGATTGCATATTGTTCTCTGTTTTGTACTACCTGTAGCTTTTAATGAAATATTGCTTCTGGRTGTAGATTAGAGGGGATGTACATATTTGCTTGATGGGAAGCACATAATAAATGTAGCACCAAGGGGTGTTTATACCACTGGGAAAGGAAGCAGTGGAGTCGATCTAACTGCTGRTGTTTAGAAAGATCCAGTCATGAATGAGATGGTCCTTGAAGGCGGGGCACTGGTAATAAAATCTTGAAAATGATTTTTTGATTGATATTCTAATATGCTGCAATCTAAAATTATTTACACTTCAAGAGTGTGTCCTAATGCTTGCTAGCAGTGATCTAGTTGAAATCTTGATTTCTCTTACATGATTTCACATCTTTTGGATTCCATACTGCTGTGTATCAGGTATTTGTGCTATTGATGAGTTTGACAAGAAGGAAGATTATGATAGGACAGCAATAAATGAAGTAATGGAGCAGCAGACGGTGAGCGTTGCAAAGGATGGGATTACAACATCACTAAATGCAAGAAAAGCAATTCTCATAGGACAAGATGGCAATTCCTGGTTGATCCTCCATAAAGCACAATTTTACATGCATTTACAAAATTAATATGAGTTGGTAGGTGTAGTATATGAGGCAAATTGAGCCAATCAAATGATCTTTCCTCACCTCTTGGGTGGGAAGGTGTATCTCTCATTTGTAATTTTAGTATTTTTTATTTTTGTGTATTAAACATTGAAGTTTTAATAAAAATTGTTATTTGTATCAATATCAATAATTATTTAGATGAAAATCAACAACAATTTTGTTGTTGATTTCATTTTTTTTTCTTATTGAATTTAGCGGCTAAACTGACAAATCAGTCGCTATTCGTAGCATTAGTCGTCAAAGTTTAATATCAGTCTCCATCTTTTAGCGACTACTRTAGTAGTCGCTAAGGTCTTCAATCGGTCGCTAATTTTTGGCGACTACCCAAGTAGTCGCTAAAATCGAAATTCAGTCGCTATTTAATAGCGACTAACTAATTAGTCGCTAACACACATAATCAGTCGCTAAAAAAGTAAGTCGTCAAGCAGTCYCAAAAATAGCGACTACTTAGAAGTCAGTCGCTAAAATTGGTTAGCGATTAGCCTTTTYGTGACCACAAGTTTTTTGGTCGCCTCAGTCGCTAAATCGTTTTAGCGACTGATTTGGCGGTCGCTAACATCAATTTCGGCGGTCGCTAAAAATCAATTTTTTTTGTAGTGATGGGCTCCCTTGTCTTAGCAGTTTTACCCTCCGATTGCGAGCGGGTGGATTTTTCTTGTCTTTTATCCCCGCTGCGCGAGGAGTGCTTTGATCTCTTCTTCTCCTCGCTGTGCGAAGAGTGTTTTGCTTTTTCTTTCTCCTCGCCATGCGAAGAGTGCTTCCTCTTCTCCACATGATATGGAGAAGCCTTTAAGATATCAAAAGGCTTTTCAAACTTCTGCAAAATGAAAAATTCAAAGTAAGACTCATCGCAGACAACAAAAAACAAACTGACTCGTACCTCGCATTTGAGAAAATTTTCATGCGAAGACCGAGAGCAAAAAAGGCGAGAGAGGATACTTACCCGATCGATGGCGTTCTTCACGCTAAGTGTCTTGAGCTGCCACTGAGCTACTAAGGCTTGATAGTCATCACTCGTCATTTTCCCACTTAGACGYTCTCGGAATCTAGCATGAGCAGAATCTGCGAGAAGGAACACTTGGTCAGTCACAATTCAAGTTTCAAGAAATAAAAAACGTTAGGGAAATCAAAAGACTACCTCTCAACTCTCGTTCAACTCTGCGACCACCAACGAGGCRAAAGGCTCGCAGAAASTCCTGGTTGCATAAGCATTCAAGTGTGGGGAGCCAGTTTTTGGGAACCTTGGTTTTMCGACCTAMGGCCCTATATGTGTACTCCGTAGTCTCGAATTACTCCAGTTGCTTCTCAATATCTGGAGTCCTCGCAAGAAGTTCACTCTCCTTATACGAGTTCTGGAATGTTTTCCAAGTGAAGAGGATTTTGGCGAGGGTTGTGTCCTCGGTATATACAAGGAAGAAATCATTCTTCCAATTATAAACTTTATTGGGTTTATCTAAGGAGGTCATGTACTTCTCCTTTTGTGAGAGCCGAAACCAACCAGCGTGGCATCTACTATTCTTGGAGATCATATGCATGCGAAGGAAGGCTCCAGTCAAGCATGGCCAGTTCTTCACCTTACAAGTGGCCCTGTACCCAAGAATGTGACACCAAGACTACGGTGTCAATTGTGTGAGGCCCATGCCATAGGCCTTCATCAGATTTATTATGAAGGGGTTAAAGGGAAAGCGAAGCCCCAAGTCCACCATCGCTTTGTAAACTGCGAAGGTATTCTCGGTAATCTGGGTGATCGRAGTTCCCTCAGCAGGGATCACAAACAACTCCTTGACTTCCGGCGAGACGAAGCCAATGTGAGGAGCCTAGATATGCTGGAACCTTTGAAGTGCCACCCTCCAAGCCTTTCGCACTATGGTTGAGGAAGAACTGTCCTTGTCCTTATCATCGTCCTCAGACTCCTCCTCGACGGACTTGTTTTTATTTAGCCAGGTGAAGGGAGCTTGGTCAAAATCTACCTCCTCGTCGCTGCCCATGGCCATGGCAGCATCTATTCTGGCACTCAACTCCTCCTCGTCAATACTCCCATCCTCGACGTTCATAGGGTTGTGTCCAGAGGTACTGGGGGCCTGGTCCTCTTCCCGAATCTGATTTTCGGGTTTCCTTTGTGTGACGGTCTTATGATGAGTCATCTTGTCATGAACAGATAGAGTGTCAAGGATAGGAGGAGGGTCTACTGAGTGCAAGAACAAAAAATCAAGGGTGGAAGAGTACGCAGTTAAAATTGAGCAAGGCGAAGTTGGTCTAAACTCTTCCAAGCCCCTAACTCTGTTCTAATTGGGCGAAGAGTCCGTAGAACTAGCATCGCTCATTATTACTTTACTAAAAAAGAATAAAGAATAAGTGCGAAGAAAGAAAAGGTGCGAACAGTACCTGAAGTACGAAGTCAACTAAGACGCCTGTGAAGAGTTGTAAACTGCGAAGATGCGAAGCCTAGTAGACGCGAACTGCGTAGCTGGGTTGTCGTCGAACTTCGAAAATGTGCGAAGAGTAGAGAGAGAAGTGCGTAGAGAAGAAAGATTTGTAGAGAGAAGTCAGAGCAGTAACCGCTTSTCTCACTACCACAAGGAGTATTTATAGTAAAGGTCAAACCCTTGCCCTACCTTCCTTTGAAATTCAAAATTAAAGTGGAGAAGGAAAATGGGCGGGAAAGGAGGATTGGCCACTTGTGTCTACTGCCTGACGAATTGGAGTTAGGGCGATTGGGCTTCTGGCCAGCCCTTCTCTACTTATGAGGGCACTCTTCCTAAGGAAAAAAAAATGAATATATATAATAATAACTTTGGATTATGATTTGTTTACGAATTGTAATTAATGTAATATCATGATCAAACACCCTATAAATCCAATGATTTAGAGGGTCTTTGAGGGACAAATGATGTGAAATGGAAAATCCTTGTCCACGTGTCCTTCAAATATTGGACCAAAGCGATCTACGTGGCAAGCGRTACTAATTAAATTAATCTGGGCCGAAACGGAACAYACAACTGATGTTCCTACACCAAAACTGTAGTAAGGAACGATAGGAGGTGTGGATGGGTAACAAGTGTCAAACACCCAAAAGTTGCAAAGGTTTTTGAGTGATTGCCTATAAATATCCCGAAAAACCTCATTTATGACACATGTTAGAATCATTAATTGTATTCAACTTCCAACCAATTTGAGAGCATCTCTCACTACTTTCTCTCACTAACCTATCACTTTTATTCTCTTAATTTGTACTTACTTAAGCATCGGAGGGGAGATAATCCGTATAGGATTATTTTCCTTTGTGCAGGTGCCAGGCCACTTTGGAGGTGCTAGGAGCAAGACGTTTCTCAGCGTTGACTAGGGCTAGGTCTCACCTTGACTTGGTCAGGAGATAACCAAGTGATAAGGTTCATACATTTCCAAGGAAGGTCAGCTCTTCCGATATAGTATTGACGAGAAGACTRCACCCCTCTCTCGACCCAAAAYTTAAAGAATCTTGTAGCCAGYCCACTTTGGAGGTGTTAGGAGCAAGACGTTTCTTAGCATTGACTAGGGCTAGGTCTCACCTTGACTTGGCCAAGAGGTTAGCAAGTGATAAGGTTTGTACATTTGTCCAAGGAAGGTCAGCTCTTTCGAAATAGCATTAACGGGAAGTCTCCACCCCTCTCTCAACCTAGAAGCTAGGGAAATAATGTACTCAGGACACGTTTTATTTGCTACAACATTCATAATAATGTTTTATTTGTGATAATAAATAGAATTATGTACGTATATCAATTAATAAATTGTTTAAGTTTTATCCAAAGTACAATTATTAACTTTAATTAAATGTTTTTTTATAATTATTATGCAATAATAACTATAAATATAAATAATAATAATAATAATAATAATAATAAATATAATTAATAAGGTGAGAATGGGAGGGAAATTTGGGAGGAAAAATATGAAGGAGTGAAAATTGTTTTAATATATGTTATTAGATTATTTCAAATAGTGTTTTGTGTATCAAAATTTTTTTTAAAAAATATTACTTCCTCCGTATCAAAATAAACAAAACGATTTAACACGTTTTCTCTTTATTTTATGTCAAATCGTTGCGTTTATTTTGATATAGAYGAAGTATTTGAATAAATCCCTTCTTATACTTCCCYTTTCAAACCATCCAGAAAAAAACATTTCGAACTTCCACAAAGTCACACAACATATACATAATACACACCAACTCAAGAAATTATCTCTTCACTTTGTTTAAAAAACTTATTGAATCTGAAAGTGCAAACTAAGGCCCTGTTATTTCTACTGAACTAAACTTATGTTTAGTGAACTGAACTTAACTTATTTTTACTGAAACCTTAACAAATTTTAAGGATTGAACTTATTTTTACTGAACTGAACTTATTACTACTGCACTGAACTTATTTTAACTAAAACTTATTGAAATAAGTTAGCGAGAACATGACCTAAATAAAAAATTTAAAATCCAATTGATTTCCCTCAACATTACTCATCAATCATTGATTTAGGAAATGGACAATCCATTTCTTCTTAGAAATTGAGAGGGCACGAGTTTCATTTACAAATAAACCATTACATTCAAGACGAGAACAATCAAGCATTGATTCTAGCCATGTAAGGAACAGCAAAGAAGGAACACTATGCTGAAACACAACATTTTGAGTGAAAATTTTTTTAAAAAAATGTAATCTACCAACAAAACCCAATGTTTTGAAATCTAGCCATGTAAGGAACAGCAAAGAAGGAACACCATGCTTAAACACAACATTTTGAATGAAATTAAAAAAAATGTAATATACCAACAAAACCCAATGTTTTGAAATATATAGCAATGAGCAGTTACGAAGGACAACAATTAGTAGAATATTGAAGCATTAATATCCATACTTAATGATAACTCAAATGAAAAAATGAGATTGAATCAAAGCTTGTCGAAATTGGAACTGATGATGCAGAGACACCGTGGTCCACTATGTTACTCCGCCATCCTCATTTAGTTCAAAAATCACATGTCATATCACATCGTGTTTGACACGACACTTAGATACTTGTTCCTTACAAAAAAAACTTGACTTTTTTTTCTACAAAATGGCCAAGTCCGATGCTTTGACACCAGTATCCGAGTATATACCTAACCGGTGTCTAACAGTCTAAGTAATATAGGTGGTCCACCATGACTTGAGCATATATAGTTTTAAAAGGCTATGTCTAAAACTATTTACATCCTTTAGAGCATATCTATGAAGCTTAAACCAACCAAAGCAACAATTCCTTTCACAACTGAACTGAATTTGTCGAACCATAAATGATGAATTTCAATTATAAATTTTAGCTACAAATCAAGTATTACAACAAGCTGAAAAGGCTGTAGGCAGACTGTGACAAACGAGGGCCTTACAACTGATAAACAAGACCATCTATGACTAACAGCATATGGATTGGTCAACAGAAATAAACCTTTATAAGATGAAGATAGTTATCGGTTAACATGATACTGTCAACTATGAAGCTTCTGCTCCAAGGAAGAAATAAATATAATCTCATCCACTACATTTGCTAACCAGGCAGCCGTACATTAGTGGAATCCCCTAAAACTACAAGCAGAATTGAGAATAAAACAACAAATTTTAGACCCCGGAAGGTAGAGAATTTCCAAAGCATGTAAAATGGAAAAAGAGAATAGATAATTCAACGACTACAAACCGTTTTTAACGAGCCTCAGCTCAGGCGACATACATATGTACATGAGAAGCAGGCCCAATGCAAGGTGAGGCCAATTTGCAGAATCTGAAATTGTACATCTACCTGATCGTAACAAACTTGTTGGTACCATGTTTAGCCCAATGAGTCCTAAGATCAATTGGGTTAGAAAAGTTATAACCTTCGGCTGCCAACTTTTCCAACACCTTCTTGAAAGCTCCCAAACTCATCTTTCTCCCAGCTATTCTCGCCCCACGTCGTTTTGCACTCATTGGCAACGGATACATAGACATGCTGGTTGTACAGCATGCCGACTGCCACCCACCAGAGCCCCACCTATAGCACTGTTGAGGAGTACCAGTACATGAACAGACTGGTATAGGAATACTAGAAATGTCCATATCAATCCCATTTATTATAACCTCAGTGGTCTTCTTGGCAGACTTAGCCCTCTGCGCCGAACCACTACCTCCATCTTTGGGGGTTGTGGGAGCTTTCTTGGGTTTTTTAGTTTTGGGCGCCTTCTCAGATTTGCTAGCTGATCTCTTTTTCAAAGGACCATTACTGATCTCCCCAGTAATAACGGGCTCAGTCCGAACCATCCTTTCCTCGTTGGAATTCGATTCCGGTTGTCTAAGCATTTGCATCGGGTGATGAGTTGGTGCAGTTTCAGTGGGAACAGCATAACTATGACTAGTAGGTAACATATTGAAGAACTTGTTCTCTCTATGAATCCAGGCATCCCTCATGTAATCAACCTGGTAATGAGACGTCGGAACCCCATAATCCCTTTGATGAAACCCACCATTTGAATTTGCAATCAACCCTGAATCGCGAGCTCCAAGAAGGGGTTTCCTTTCTGCCATGTTTGACATGAGCTGCAAGTTCAGATGCTTCATGGGAGGCTCATAATAACCCCAATTACGCATATTCAGCCCACCATCACCATCCATTGTTGTATACTAATTTAACAGCAAAAACCCAAAATTTGGAAAACAGAAACAGAAAGAAAAACAACAAAACTAGTTTAGTTAATCAGAGGATGAAATCACAAACTTCAATTCGATCTGGGTCCCACATTACGTTCCTCATTATACACCCTAAAACAACAAAGACATACAAAAAAGGCAAACCATAACTCAATTGAATCAATAGAAATCAACAAACGAAAGTCAAACCCAGCAAAAATTATGAAACACTCAACAACTGAATTGATGAAGGAAAACAATTAAACAGAAGCGCAATGATCTACATTACATTCAGATTCAAATGACAAAATTGGTACAAAGTTAAGCAAGATCTCAAAATGTGCGAGAAATAAAAATGAATATCAGATCTAAAATGGATAAACAGATCTAAAACAAGCATTGAAAAATAATAARTAAATTAAAAAATTGAAAAAGACAAGGAAAGAGATAAGAAAGAGAGAGAAGACAAGAAAAGGGGTACTCACTGAGAATAGATAGCCGGGTTAGGGTTCTTTCTTTGATCGGGAGGAGAGAGAGAGGAGAGAGAAGAAGATGAGAGAGAAAGACGAGAAGGTATAAAAAGCAGCCCATTTGTACGGCATCTTTTTCTTTAATATCATTCCTTTTTCATAAAAACTAGATTGTGCTTGCACCCAACGTGAAAAATATATACACCAATACATTATAAAAACACAACTTTATTTTTTATGATAAGATGCGGTAATTAAAATCCATTCCAAGAATTTTTGGAATGCGAACGAAGGATTCAACCATTTGATACATCTCTCACTCTCATATAAACATCACTTTATAAATGTTTTAGTTATTATGTTGGAGTTTTAGGGTGGAAATTATCCTAAAACGTATTCAATGATCATTGATAACAATTATTTGGACATTTTAATTGTACATGAAAAATCGTACGGGTATAATGTGTTAGATTTGATTAAAAATTATTAAGCAATAAACCATATTATTGAATGAGTTAATGTGTATTAATAAATTTTCTTATTTATTATAAAAAATATCACATTTTGTACATTAAAAGTTTTTATTTATTTTACATATACTCCCTTCGTAACGTATTAAAAACAACAATTGAATTTTCACGCATTTTGAGGAAGAGATTTAACATAGTAAACAATCAAAATAATTTTTACACAATAAACTCATCATCATATTCTTCATTGTATTAAAATTATTTAGACTAATTTCCTCGTTTACATTGTTAAATCTCTTCCTAAAAATACGTATAAATTCAATTGTTGCTTTTATTGCGTTACGGATGAAGTATATCCTAATCCTAACAATAGTAAAAGGGAGATCTATCKAAGTTACTATTCATTTGAACAGTGACAAGWCGATTTTGCCCTTGTAATTTGCCATTATTTACGCGAATGCCATTGCATACAATTGAAGAGTTTGATTTGGGGTAACCCCCCTCCCCCCTCTTCTTCGTTCTCTGACCTCTCTCATTTCCCCAATTTCTTTTCCCATAGTTTTCCCATTGTTTTGGTTGCCATTTTCCCACTCGTTTCCCCATTGGCGGTGAGGGTCAGCTTGCGAAAGTGTCAGTGCTTTCATGGCAGCCGCATGCAACCCATGGGGCGCGAGAAGGGTCTCAAGAGGTGGGGGTTTTGGTCGGCGTTGCGACTCATGAGACGGTAAAAGGAWTTCCGGCCTGGTTGATTGGTGGTTGGGGTTCGTCGCTGGGCGGTAAGGGTTTGCTTGATTTTGATTATTAGGGTCTCTGTTTTGCTTAGATTTGAATTTTAAGGTTCAACCCAAATCTTCACTCACTCTCACTCTCTTAGTGAGTCATCACAACCGACAAATTTAAGAGAGAAACATCGAAAACATGTACTTAGGAGATGATTACGTGGAAAGGGATGAGAGATCTTCGTAGATTTACAACAATGGTGACGACAACCCGAATAGTAAATCCGGACCCAATTTATGCTGAAAATCGTTCGTGTGTTCTGCGTCATCCCATCATCAATATCAGTCGCACGCTTTTCCTCCCTGATATCTATCAACGCAGTCTTCACCTTGATTTTGAGGTAATCTTGAATTCATATATTAATGTCATTTTCTTTTTTTTCGTTGAATCGTTGATTGATTGATAATCTTGAATCTTTATTCTAATTGATTTTCACTTAGATTGAATTTTGTCCAACGTTTTTTGGTTGTTCGATTGCTTGTTGTTGAGTATTAATTAATCTTGAATTCATATATTAATCTGATTTTCTTTGTTTTCGTTGAATCGTTGACTGATTGATTGATAATCTTGAATCTTAATTTTAGTTGTTTTTCGCTTGATTGATCGATTGCTCGTTGCTTGAGTGTTAATTAATCTTGAATTCATATATTAATCTGATTTTCTTTGTTTTCGTTGAATCGTTGAATGATTGATTGATAATCTTGAATCTTAATTTTAGTTGTTTTCCCTTTATTGATCGATTGAGTATCTGTCTCTTATACACATCTAGATGTGTATAAGAGACAGTTTCTAAACTACTAATTAGAGTATTAATTAATCTTGAATTCATATATTAATCTGATTTTCTTTGTTTTCGTTGAATCGTTGAATGATTGATTGATAATCTTGAATCTTAATTTTAGTTGTTTTCCCTTTATTGATCGATTGAGTATTAATTAATCTTGAATTCAATTTGTGTTCGTTGTGTTAGTTCTGGTGTTCGTTCAATCTCACTGTCAACTTTCTGCTCGAGTAACTAACATATTGGTCTGATTCAAAATATATGGTGCATGCCTAATGTGGTTCGGATGGAAACTAATTTTGCATGATTGGTCTGAATTTATCTTTTAGTAATCTTATATGCATGATTCAAAATCACAAGGTTTTCTCTATTCATGAAAATTTTTGCATGATGTATTAGGGCATGTGCAATGGTTGTAGCTAGGGACTAGCTTGCAAATTCCAAAAGTCCGTAGCTAGTTGCTTAACCATTGGAACAAAATTGATCAATTAGCTTTACTTAGAAAATTWGCTTGGCCAAGCTAATTTGCTTGGGAGGAAAACTAAGCAAGTGCATTAAATATTAGTGTAGTTCCCACAAGTAAATATAGGTAAGCGGAACATGTTTTAATGGAAAGCTAATTTAACAATTAGCTAACCATTGTGATATAAAGTAGCTTGAAATAGAAAATAGTAGAATTCTTATGTGACAATGTAAGCTAATTTGACAATTTGCTTGCCATTGTACATGCCCTTAGAGTCGTATAGAAAATCGTTTCTATTAATCAGGATTTTAATATTTATGGTAAACTAATTTTGTAGGAATTTCATGAAAACATGTACACAAAACTGAGCAAATATGGAGAACTCGTTGACCTAATTGTGTGTGACTATGTGCCGGAGAATATGTACATGGCGGGTCATGCCTTTGTTTAATACCGGATAAAGAAGGAAGCTGCCATTGCCCTAGAGAATCTACAAGGCAGCTTCCATGACGGTGTTTCGTTTACTGTTAGTTTCTCCCTAGTCAAGTTTTTGCATCGTCACTTATGCCCTGGATATGAAAGATTCAACGTTTGCTACTTGAATCCTCSTGACCGAACATGTATCTAAAAGCATAGCAAGAAAACTCGCAGGGCTTATTATCCAACAAACAAGAATACCATTAAAAGTCGATCTGTCGTTGACGGTGGTGATGTCAGCCCTCCTGTCCACGAAAGTGGTTCTGATAGCTTAATGATGCCAAGGTGTATTGTAATGCCTTTGTTGTTTGACATATTGTGCTATGCTTGGATTCTTTCCTTTTTTGTTGCAGATGCCTTGCAGTCCTTGTGAAATGTTGTTTCATATAGCTAAGGTGGTTTACATGATGGTACTCTTGTTTGTATCTAACTGGCAAATTATGAATTGCGTTATCATTTTTTTCCATCTTATTTTTTTCTTGTAGAGTTATACTTAGCTGTTTACAATGGAATGCATTGAGATTTGAGAACCCATAGTGAAAATCATGTCTAATGTTGTTATACTTGTAGATGTCTCTCAATGTACCAATGTCTCTGAATTCTGTTTATCCTATAGTGGAAAAATATTTAGTTGTTTAGTAGCCACTTAAGTACTTGGATATGTTAGAATGATTAAWGTTTAGTTGCCTCACCATTTTAATGCATCAAGCTAAATTTGTGCTTACTAACTGTTTTACTGATTGCATGATTAGAACATCCTCATCCATAGTCACAACTGAATGCTATTGTTTTGAAACAATCATTTAGACAACATGTTATGCATCCCTTCAATCATCACTGATTGTTTTTTAAATGTGTTTCGAGATGGAGTAGAGAGGAGCACATTTTAGTCGAATCCATAACTGAATTCTTGCAAATTATAAATGGTAATCCTAATCGTGGATGGCTAAGATATACTTTTTGATGCTGCTATGTAAATTATCATTTCATCAGCAAATTGTCTTCTTTTGCTTTAATGTCATGTATTTTCTTTCTTCGTGCAAATGCTTTCTAAAATATTTGATTATTTGCTTTAATATAGTGTGTCATCCTTGATGACTACTCTTTACAGTGGAAGCTGTTGTTGAGGCACCCAAAAACAAGGACGCAACTCTAGCAATGGGTAGTATGGATTCTTGAAAGGATAGTTGAATAAGTTAAAGGAATGTTTTCTTTAATTTTGGTAGATTTTATCATGGATTCATGGTTATAGGCTATGAACGAAAATTGTGTAAACCATAATTGAAATCCAATTAGAAGCACTTTCTTTTAAACTTTAATTTGACATTTTGAAATATGAAAATATTATTCTATGAAAAGTAGAAATTTTCCTTGTTACCATATTTTCGTTGGGCATTACCATCACAAATGTACATCTTAATTGAAGGATTATTACAATTTTAGATTTATAACTGAACAATGTATAGATGAAGTAACGTCATTTTGTATGAACAGAAACAATGATTGGTGCTACTTATTAGAACAATGAAAAATATTGACTTATATTATTGGCCAAAATATTTACTTATATTATTGGTATAAATTAGAGTGGACAACGGCGCGCGTGCGCACGCCGGGGAACACTAGTGTATCAATTTTAATCTTGATCGTAGAATTTCGAGATGGACAGTCACGATTTAATTTATGTATATACTTGTATTTCAATCTAGGGTACATTGAAGGTTTAAAGGGGTACGCGTGTAGTGTTCATCAACAGTAGCTGAAAGTCTTGTGTACCCCTTTACTACTTGTATGTACCCCTTAAAATGTAAAATGTACCCATTTATTTTGGTTTTCACGTTTCATATAACATGTGGTTTTCATTGGATCCTGACCCTCTCTCTCTCTCTCTCTCTCTCTCTCTCTCTCTCTAGTGTTTTGAGTGATGACAAACAGTTGCAAGAACAGGTACATTGGTTTGATGAATACAGCTGGTCTGAACAGCTAAGATACTGTTCTTGGCCACTTGAAAGATAGTGACATGTATGCTAAKAAGTTATATTGTGCAAATTGCTATATGTGTTTGGCATATCGGAATTCCAACTATTGAAGCAGAAAGTCCTTCGAGGAAGACTCGAGAAGATCAAGCTTATATTGAAGATCAAGGAAGCTTCGAGAAAGTTGAAGACATTGAAATTAGTGTAGGATTAGATATAGTCTTCTTGTTGTATTAGTGCATGAATGTGTTTGTTTGAGTGTTGTATTATTGGTTGATGGATTGGGCTTTGACTTTCTCTTCTTAGAGTTGAAGGCAAC
This sequence comes from Bassia scoparia, assembly GCA_008642245.1. NCBI lineage: Eukaryota > Viridiplantae > Streptophyta > Magnoliopsida > Caryophyllales > Amaranthaceae > Bassia > Bassia scoparia. The sequence continues at coordinate 3,533 of SNQN01008388.1, read as the reverse complement.
TAACAGTTTGGTGGTTGATTTTGACCCTACCAGCTGGGAGAACAGTTGTACTGTTCTAAACGTGTATCATTTGTCGAGAAGAAAAGTTTTTGGAAGTTTTCTTAAAAATATCTTTGGAAGTTTCTTAAACGTTTTTATGGAAACTTCAAAAGATGATCTGGTGGGAATATTGTTTGGTATATGGTAATTATTGAGCTGAATTAAAGTAACTAAGATATTATTCATCTTGTATGAATAATATCTTATGGGATTTCTAAGATATAGGAGTAGAGATGTATCTTATTTTATCTCTATTATATAGCAGGGGGAGCTATGGTGTCCTCCGATGAAAATAATAGTACCCTATATTTTAAATGTAAAACAAATTTAAAAGGAAAAGAAGATGGACAGTCTCATTCTATCCTATTTAAACATTCATAACAAGCTAATTGGGAATAGTTTTTGTCAATCAATCTACAAAGAAGTCAAATAAAATTGTTGGAAACTTTAAAAAATGGTGACAAATTAATTATTGTAAATCAATTATAGAAAGTTATTTTAATTTAAGATTTCAATAAATTTAATTTAGATGGAATGTAATTAAGGTCATTAAACATAATTCTCAATTTATGATTTATAAATAAAACTTCCTAAATCAAAATTTATTTTCGAATTAATAAACAAGTTTTTACCTAAAAGTAAAATTGTTAATACATCAATCAAGAACTCTAAAATTTATATTAAATTATCATAATTAAAATTAATCAATCTACTAAGATAAGTAGTATTTTCACTCTATATGAAACCCCTTTTGTAAACAATCAAAATACAACATTAGTTATCCATTTTTTACTTAACATTTTAATTGTGTTAGAGAATTATTTATGATCATTCATCTTTGTTATGATTTCTTACAATTAATTCTTTAATAATAAACATGTCGAAGGTTGTTTTTTTAGTTTATTAATCTTTTCTCCTCATGATTTTTTCATCATATTTCTATATATCAATGAGTGATAAAGTTGACTAATTTTATGACAACCTACACATTTCAATTTTTTGGGTAACAATTATACAAAATGCAATTATTTTACTGTCTTATTCAATTTTTGATGCTTTATTTTAGTGTAATGGTTATTTTGATGCATTATTTATTATTTGTATTCATTCTTGCATGCTCATTCATCACAATGATGTATTTGATCGAAACAGTTTTCTAAATCATGTTGTAAGATATTAACATAATATGAGGTAGCAAAACTCTTAATGTTCTACGACAATTTTAATAGGATTTTATGATAAAAGGACTTAAAAGAGCATTTACATGATTATTGCATTCTAATACTCGCTGCATCGCGTGCAAAAAAAACTAGTCTCCTGTATTCTAGGATTGCATCACTAGTAATTGCTAGGTCTTTGGCTATAAATATCATGCATATAGATCAAATATACTTCTCTCCACGTTCTTAAATTAAAGGTGAATTCTTTGACAGAAAGAAGACAGAGAAAAGTCTAAAGCTTGGATCAAGCAAGTACAATTTCATACGCGAGTGCACAAAAGATTTAAGCGCTCATATCTTTGTAAACTCAGTGAGTGAGTAAATTGAGAGATTTGCATTGTGTTTGAATCACCAAACAGAGGGGTTGGTGATTGGGTAGAAATTGTTGAGTTCAGTTGCGAGTGGCTTGTGAGTTCAAGTAAGGATTTAGACGTCGACTTGCGGTTTGAGTGTGGTGGTTGACATTGTGTGTGTGAGGTGTTCACATCACATTGTTGAGTGAGGGTTGCTTTGATTATTTCGGAGTAGAAATTAAAAAAGTAACTAGGGTAGGAGGACCGTAGCCCCAAAGTTTGGGTGAACCTCGTTAAATTTGTGGTGTCTTTATTAATTGCTCGACATGTTTACGTCTGTTCAACACTTATTCCAACTGCGATAAAAAGCGACATGTCCAACTAGTTACTCTAACATACACAATCGAAATTTTTTGATAGGACTCAAATTCACCCCCCCTCTTGAGTCCTTGGGAAACCTTCAATTGAATTAGAGCCTAAGCTCTTGTACGGTAAACACTAGAAAGTTGATCATGGAGTATCAAGAGCTGCAGCATTGATACGACGCAAAATCTTCCCAAGTTCAAGGAAAGAATATGCTGGTGGAAGAACAAGGCGACAATCATCATGGAATTGACTATGAATGCTGGATGATTGTGAAGATGGTCTAGCGGGTCACCAAATTGATTCTCAAAGTGTTTGTTCATGTGAAGAAAGAAAAGGATACATAAGCACAGATTACAAGACACTGGAGAAGAATGCTAAAGCCATATCCATCRTACAYCAAGCCATTGCAGAGAACGAGACCAACAGGATCTCAGCATGTCAGTCAGCCAAGGAGATCTAGGATACCCTAGAACTTGCATATGAGGGTACCTGTAATCCCCCGTAATTTTCAGATATTTGTAATTATATTTTCTTATAAATATAAAACAATAATTTTATAAAACAATACGATTTATTTAAAATCTATTTAATTTTATTTTCGCTTAAGATATATTTTATGATATCTATTTTACTTGGTTTTAATTTTATTTTATCCAAAAAAAAATATTTAAAAGATTAATCTAGCCAAAAACCTAGGTAATTAAAGGGTTTTATTTCTCCCTTGCTACACCCTTTCACGCTACTTTTAATCAGCTTTCAAAAAAAAAGAGAGAAAGAAAGAAACCGTGAAAGAGAGAGAGAGAGCACAACTGTGCGTTGGGCTGCCTCCCTCATCGCCACCTCAGGTTGCCACCCCTGCTGGACCGCCACCTCAGGCCGCCGCATCGCCCAGCCACCCAGCCGGTCCTCTCTCTCCTCCTCTTTTTATTTTTCTTCCTTTCCCATGTATTATTCATGTTTTAATTAMATTTTAATTGTGAAGCTTTACAACCAATTGCTTATACTATTGTTTGGGTATGATTTTCTAAGGATTATTGATGTTATAAGTTTGTGTTAATAATTTTAATTAAAACAGAAAAAAATTCAGATTTGATAAAAGTTAAAATTAGGGTTTTTCACGTTTTGATTAATCTGTCCAGTGTTAGTATTCGATTTTAATTATTTTTCTTCTTTTCAATAAATTACAAAACTTTGGTCGAGTAATGTTCATACTAATATGCAATTTGTGTAAAATTTTCAGAATTTTCAAAGCATGTTTACTATTTTAAAAAAATTCGTTTTTGAATCGACAGTTTGCAGGTTTCAGGTTCGGTTTTTGATTTTTCATTATTTTTCTGTTTGTCAATAATTTACYAAATTTTTGTCGAGTGATCTATATGATATTATACAKCTTGTGTAAAATTTTCAGAATTTTTGAAGTAGATTTATGATTTTAATAAATTCATTTTCGAATGGACTATTTTTCGTAAATCTGATTCGGTTTTTGATTTTTATTTATTTTTCTGTTCATCTATAATTTACGAAAATTTGTGTGAATATAGTGTATACAATTATACACTCTGTATAAAAGTTTCATAAATTTTCGTATAGTTTTAGTATTTTAATAAATTATTAC
>SNQN01008387.1:0-29354 GCA_008642245.1 Bassia scoparia | reverse complement strand
CAACTTTTGTGAGTTCAAAGCACCTTTTCTAAGTCGAAACAATCGCGAGACGCGGTATGTTTCATCACTGATTACTCTTTTGGGGAGACACTTTTAGGTGTCTACAGTAAGCAACTTTCTATTAAAGGTTACCTTACTGGAATTCATGCTAGCTTTATTGCCCTTCTAGAGACAAAGGTGAAGCCTAGTAAAATGGGTTCACTTTACCTAAATTTGTTTAATGGTTGGTGTTTTACTTCTAATTATGCTATGGACATATCTGGTCGCATTGTAATTGCTTGGAATCCCCTTTGTTTTGATGTGGGGTCAGTGGATTTTGTGTACTGACAAACCTAAGAGTGGTATGGTGGCTTTCTTTTGTGCCATTATTTGTGCACATAATGACCGGGAGAAGAGAGAGCGAGCAACTTTGGGCGGACTTGAGAAGGGTCCACCTATGCCTAAAGGGTCCTTGGGTACTCATGGGGGACTTCAATTTTGTTTTGAATGTTGAAGAACGGATAGGTTCTGCTGTCCGACAGTTTGAGATGTTTGCTGCTAGATCTTGTTTGGAGGCTTGTGGGTTTTTTTATGCGCCTAGTAAAGGTCATTTCTTTACTTGAAGTAATAAGCAAGAGGGGCGTGATAGGGTTACTTGCAAATTAGATAGAGTTATGGTCAATGTAGCTTGGGTTAACTTGTTTCCCCATACTATGGCTTTGTTTTTGAATGAAAGTGTGTCCGATCATTATCATGCAGTCTTGAAAGTGGGGGACACTCTGAGTTGGAAGAAGCCATTTAAGTACTATAGGATGTGGAAATTAGCTGATAATTTTTCAACTCTGGTTACTCAATGGTGGTCTATTCCCATCTCTGGTTGTGGTCTTTATCAAGTGGTTTGCAAGTTGAAGCAGGTCAAGCAGGGGTTGAAGCACCTGAATCAGAATGGTTTTTATAATCTTCAGGCATCTAAAAATAATGCCAGATGTGCTATGATGGAAGCTCAACAGGCTTTACATGAGAGGCTAACAGATCCAGTACTTATACAAAAGGAGAAGGAAGTTGTACTGGTATATAACCAGGCTCATTCTAATCATTTGAGTTTCTTGAGGCAAAAGGCGAAACTTTCCTGGTTGAAGGATGGTGATGAGAACACGGCCTTGTTCCATAGATCTATCAAGTGGTGAAGACTTTAGAGCAATGTACATGTCATTCATGATATGCACGGTTGTCTTCAGGAAACACCTGAGCAGGTTGTCAAGGCTTTCATGGATTATTATCAAATGTTACTGGGTACTGCAATGGAAGATAGGATTGGTGTTAATGATGAAATAGTTAATTGTGGTCCTGTGCTTTCAGAGAAAATGTGTGGTCTGTTGAATGTTGAGTATTCAGATGTTGAGATTAAAGAGGCTATGTTTTCCATTCATGGAGACAAAGCTCTTGGTCCTGATGGGTTTGGCTCTCATTTTTTCAAGGATAATTGGAATATTGTAGGCAAGGAGGTGACACATGCAATTCAACAATGTTTAAAGCAGGGCCATTTCATGAAACAATTAAATGCCACCTTTGTTACTCTGATTCCAAAGGTCTCTTGCCCCTAAGATGTTACTCATTTTAGACACATATCTTGTTGTAATGTTATCTACAAATGCATCTCTAAGGTGTTGTGTGGCAGACTTAAAAAAATTCTTCCAGACATTATTGCCTCTAACCAAGGTGCTTTTGTTCATGAGAGATACATCATTCATAACATTCTCTTGTGTCAAGACTTGGTGCGACTTTATGGTTGGAAGTCAGTGAGGCCTAGTTGTTTGATAAAGCTGGATCTTTGCTAAGGCCTATGATACCATTGAGTGGGACTTTTTGCAGGAATTATTAATGAAGATGGGTTTCCCAAAGCACTTTAGTGATCTCATCATGCTTTGTGTTTCTTCTCCTAAATATTCTTTGGTGATAAATGGCTCTCCACATGGATTCTTTTCTTCTAAGAGGGGGTTAAGGCAAGGTGATCCCTTGTCCCCTCTCTTATTTGTGATTGTTATGGATTATCTTTCTCGAGTCATGACTCATATGGTTGATCACACCAATTACTAGTTTCATCCAAGATGTAGGCTTAGCAAGCTCACTCATATGTGCTTTGCTGATGACCTAATCTTGTGTAGTAAGGGGGATATGGATTATGTTGATGCTGTTATGGCCACTTTCAAGGTAATTTCTGATGCTTCTGGACTTAAAGCTAATCTCCATAAATCTGAAATTTATTGTAAAGGCATGGATACAGATCTCAAAGGAGCAATTATTGCTAGGACAGGATTTGTTCCAGGTTTTCTACCTTTTAGATATTTGGGAGTTCCAATTTCTTCAAAGCAGCTGGGAGCTAAAGGTTGTGAGGTTTTGGTAGAGAAGATGACTGTCAGAATCAGATGTTGGAGTTCTAGACATATTTCTTTTGCAGGGAGGATTCAGTTGACCAATTCAGTCCTCATGACCATTCATTTGTATTGGGCTCAAGTTTTCCTTTTGCCTCAATTAGTTATTTCTGCAATTGGGAAAGTTTGTCGAGCATACCTTTGGCAAGTGTCTTGTTTTTTGACTAAGTTTGGGGCAGTCAAATGGGATGAGGTTTGTCAACCTATTCAGGTTGGTGGCTTGTTTAAGAATGTTGCTTTGTGGAACTTTTGAAATATTGCTAGACATGTGTGGGCTCTTGCACTCAAGAAAGATTATCTATGGATTCAATGGGTTAATTCAGTGTATATTAAAGATCATAATTGGTGGGAATATAGACACCCAGTTGACTGTAGTTGGGTTTGGAGGAAGATATGTTCTGTGAAGGATGAGATTGTTCAGAAGGGCTTGAAAACTGAGATTATGGCTATGTCTAGCTTTTCGGTATTCCCACTTGGTGTATGTTTTGTCTGGAACATGTTGATTCTGCCTAAACACAGGGTGATAGCATATTTAGTTTTGAAAAGCAGACTTAAAACAAAGGAGAGACTTTGTCATATGGGAATTACTGATGATGAGTTTTGTTTGTTTTGTCAAGATGCGAAACAGTCTTGTTCTCATCTTTTCTTTGATTGCAAGATTGTTCAAAGTGTTTGGACTGGCATCCAACAGTGGTTACCTGGGTGTATGTTTGGGAATTATTTGCAGAGTTTCAGGAAAGTGCACAGGAGCAGAATGACTAAATTTCATAAGTTTGCCTGTTATGCAGTCATTGATGCAGCTATTTACATGGTGTGGCAAGCTAGGAATAGGCTATATTGGTCTGGGTTTGCTCCCGACTGTAATGGAATAGTTAAGCACATTCATCACATTGTAATAGGGAGAATCCGAGAGGTCCCGCCTTCTAGGATTCGTCGAAAAGATATAGTGTGGTTTGAGAGCATTTGTAATATGTAATTAGTTTCCTTTTGTTGTTCACCTTTATATTTTAGAGGAGCCAACCTAGTTGGGTTTTCTAGAGTATAGAGGTTTGTTAGGTTGTAATGTTTTTATGGAGCTTAATAAAGTTTTTATTTTACTGAACAAAAAAGTAAATAAATATAATTAATAAGGTGGGGATAGGAGGGAAAATATGAAGGGGTGGGGATTCCTTTAGTAAGAGTTATTATATTAGATTAATTAAAAAAAAGGCTTTTTTCTATAAAAAAAATAGCAAAACCATAATTGTTTCTTTTTTAAAAAAATCAATATACTTCGTAATATTCTTTTCGTTCCATATAATGTTGGGAAGAATTCCAATTCCCAAACTAAGGTTACAAAAATTGTAATTCCAATATTATTGTCCACGTCATCAGCTCGGTTTGAGTTTTTTTTTCTCTAGATTGCGCAAAAACGCCATTTGAGTTAGCGAGATATAAAGCTTAAAACCGCCAAGTAAAATAGCGATTTTGTTGGTTAAACTGCCAAGCCAATTAGCGGTTTTATTCTTCATAAACTGCCAATTGAGTTAGAGGTTTTATAAACAGTAGAAAAAAATTGCCAAGTTGGGACAAAGCATACCATACCATACATCACTAACTCAAAGAAAGATGCATATTACTTCCAATTTCATATACAGTGTTGCCTCCAACTTCACAAGCTTATACTAGTTTCATTTCATTTATTAATCCGAATTCAGAAGCATAGTACTCCCAATTTCAGAAAAAACAGACCAAGCAATTAAGTGCAAAAAAATAAATCAGGGATTTTTCATGGGGTGCCCCTGAGATTTATGGTATTTCACGCGGTGCCTTGAGCATTTTCAAAATTCATGTGGTGCCCCATTGTAGTTTAATAATTCATAAGTTAGGCAAAGTGACAATTTTGTTGAGTTTTTTGGGTCTAAAAAAATATGAAAATGCCATTCATTTTGTATATTTTCGCTTGTTTCACATGATACTCAAACTTATTCATAAAATCTCATCTTCCAACCCCTTCATTCAACCCAAAAAATCAACAAAATTGCCACTTTGCCTAACTTATGAATTATTCTGGTGCAATGGGGCACAACATGAATTTTGAAAATGCTCGGGACACCACGTCAAATATCATAAATCTCAGGGGCACCCCATGAAAATTACCAATAAATTAAGATAATAATTCATTTTATTGCGAATGTGTAAAAATAAAAATAAAACTAATCTGATTTGATAGGGAAACAGACTAAATCAATCATAGGGGATCAACAACATTGCCAACAAATCGATGCTAGGGCTTCCTCAAACGCAGCGTTGCAGTAGCGTCACAATGACATCACTCCAACGACACTCCGATCTGTTCAGGGGGATCGACGAGAGGAGCATCACACGACGACGATACAATTGCTTGTTTTGAGAGGGTGTTGTATGGAGTGAAAGTTGAACTAAATTTAGTTTGAGAGGGTCGATGTATTGAATTTGGAAATGAAAACTAATTTTGCAAGTGAAAGATCCTGTAATTTGAAGGTTTAATCAAACCATAAAACTCCACCTAAAATGACGGTTTTTTATTTCATAACTAGTTTTTGACTCGTGCTCTTCACGGGTAACATTTTTAGTTAAACTTTTTCTTTTCTATAATTTTGAAAGTATTGTTATATTTTGGTCTTCCTTTTAAAATACTGATTATAGATATAGATATAAATTTGGTTGAAGTTATTATATACATTTTATATTAATAAAAGGAAGATGAAAGGAGAAATAATAATAATAATAATAATAATAATAATAATAATAATAATAATAATAATAATAATAATAATAATAATAATAATAATAATAATAATAATAATAATAATAATTTTGGTCTTCCAGTTTACAGGGTAAACTTCTTCAGCATTCTGGCGTTGTTGGTCTTGGGTCAGCCTTTGATGGTGCATTGGGTCTTTTTAATAGGACCATGGAGACTGACCTTATGCGTAACCCTAGTGAGATCGCTGCCCCAAAGCTCATAAAGAAACTAGCAGATTTGTATTTCACGAAGGTTACTGCATCTGCTCACTCCACCTACTCCTTGTCTACCCGTCAGGTTGCCTTGTGGAAATCCCAACAGGGAGATCATGCTTCTGCTTGGCTCCGGGTGGTTCCGATATCTGGTTTGGGCCAGACTATGAACGGTAAGACTTATCATTCTGTTCTTTCTTATCGGTTGGGTGTTCCTTTATTCTCCATTTCGTCTCCTTGTTCTACTTGCTCGCGGGTTTTTGATGGAGATATTTATGGGGATCATGTTGTATCCTGCTCGGGGTTGATGGGTATCAAGCACCGTCACAATGTTGTCCGCGATACTCTTCTTGACGTCTGTTATCGATCTGGGATTACTGCTCGTAAGGAGGTAAATGTTGGGTTGACTGATGGGATCGACGGGGCTCTTCGACATGCGGATGTTTTGCTCTATTCTTGGGACGACGGCTTGGATGTGTGAGTTGATCTGACGGGTTCTTCTCCTTTGATGCAATCTGGGTTGTCTGACTTCGTTCCTAGTCGTATGGTGGCGGTAGCAGCTCAGCGGAAGCGGGAGAAGTATTTGGCGCGTTGTAGGACAATTGGATATGGTTTCCTTCCTTTTTCCTTCTCTTCTTTGGGGGAATTAGACAAGGGAGTTGTTGCACTTCTGAAGCGGATCCAGACGTTCTCTGGGGCCCAGGACATTGGGGCACGTGCAACTGCTCACATCTTCAGTCGGATAGGCTTCGCTATTGTTAGAGGAGTGGGGGCCCAGATTGAATCTCGGCTCCCCTCCAACTTCTTGTAGATCACTTGTCCTTTTTTGTTGCTTGTAACGCTTACCGCGTTTTGGTGTTTTAATAATAATAATAATAATAATAATAATAATAATAATAATAATAATAATAATAATAATAATAATAATAATAATAATAATAATAATAATAATAATANAATAATAATAATAATAATAATAATAATAATAATAATAAGGAAAAATGAAAATGAATAATCCCACCTTTTGGTGGTCTGCACTCAATAATCCGACCTCAACATAATTACGGAATAATCCATCCTTTCACCACCATATTCTTATAACAGTCCCATGACCAGTTTTTATAATCAGTAATAGAAGGTGACTAGCCACGTGTCACTTTATAATAGGTCTTTTTTTAGTAATTAAAAAAAACACCCACGCCCCCCTTTCCCATGTCATCCACTACAACCAGCATCACGCCACTACTACAAAAAAAGACTAAGAGACCGGTTGAAAAAGGTCAAAGAGACCGCAAAACAACCGGTCTCTAGGTGATAGGGCTCTTAGGTAAAGAGCCCGGTTATTTATTGCGGTCTCTAATATAAGACAAAGAGATCGGTTTTCTTTGTTTGCGGTCTCTTTGACCATAACCAAAGAGACCGGTTTTGACTTTATAACCGGTCTCTTTGATTATTTTTTAAAAAGAAAACAATTAATTGGAAATATGGAATGAATATCCATATTCCCAATTAAATGTAGTACGTAGTAGAAAATTTGTTGTGGGCCACAACTAAAATTCAAATTTCAGATACTAAAGGTATCACAATGGATCATATATTATTATAAATGAAACCAATACCATTACAATTACAATAAGAAATAAAAATGAAATTCCTACAAAAATGAAAGATAAAAAAATCCCAACAACAAAACTTGTTCTTCCTTTTGAGCAATTAACATACTATTTCAACCTTATTGTTTTATTAACCTGCAAAAATAAATTTAAAAATGTTAGTGAAAAAATTAAAAGCAAGAAGTAAAAAACAGCAATAACAACGCAACTAAGACTACAAACATTGCAATTACTAACAACTAGTGTGTGTCCAAGAAAATTGCTCGGAAATTATTTGGAGATATGAAAGGGAACTATCCAAGATAAGTATAAGAAAATACCCACAAAAATACCGACTAAGACCACTTAAAAACGAAAAAATAAAAATAAATAAAAGCGCATAAAACTCTAAAACTAAATCGAAACAAAAACACAAAATCAAAATTCCAAAATAATTTCGAAAAAAACTGAATTAAAAACCCGAAAAAAACTCAAAATTGAAAAACACTAAACAAAACACACAAAATAAAAAAAACTAGTTCAAAAAAATCGAAAAACAACATGCAAGAAAATTGATCTATAAAACCGAAAATCTAGAAAATGAAATTGAAAACCAAGAAAAATAAAAAATAGAAAAAGAAATCAAAAACTCGAAACAAAATCGATCTAAAAATCAAAACTTACAAAACAAAAAAAAAAAAACAGGAAAACGAAACCAAAAACTTACCCCAGAAAAATAGAAAAAATAAAAAAGTATCCAAAAAATCACAACAAAATAAAAAATCGAAACTAAAACGAAAAAACCTAGATCTATAAGGAAGAAAAATGAAAATTCCCAAAAAAGCAGAAAATCAAAATAAATAAAGTAAAACCCACAAACTAATATAGAATATGCATAAAATATAAATGGGATTTTTCCCCATATACCCCTGACTTTAAGCCTAATAACCTATATACCCCGTGTTTTTAGAAACGCCTCATATACCCCTGACATCAGATATAATAGCCCAAATACCCTTAATGAGCCAAAAAACCGTTAAGTTTTAACACCGTTAGGATTTTAGTAATAATTCATCCTTAATTCATTCCTCTACTCCATTATTCCTTAATTAACCCAGAATTCATTGTCTTCTTCAACCCAAAACTCAAAACCCCTCATTTTCTCTCACCTCCCTCAACCCATGGCTGCCACCCCCCAACCACCACCTCCATCAATTCACCCAGAACCACCCCCGGCCCAGCCCACCACAGCCACACACAACCACCCGCAAATTCAAACTAGTGTTGGAGAATTCAATCAAATTCAATCAAAAAACCCGGCAGCTCCAATTTCTCGAATTTCTTCATGCATATCCAAAAAGAATTCAGGGGTTAATTTGCCACCGATGTAAAAGTGACTGAATATGGAATTGCAGTTGGAGCATCATGGAGCCCATGACCAAGATCCGAAACCTCACAAAGGAAACACAATGAGTCATCATGTTTGTTGGTGCACAATGAGTCTTCACAGTGGCAAATTTCCTTTGATTTGACCCACATCTTTCTTTCCCAATCATATACTTCGAAGGTGAAGTAGAACACTTCCTTACCAGGATTAAAGTCATTAACTTCAAACATCCTGACTAGTTTGTAGCCTGTCGTTACATTCAGAGCAGAAGTGGAAGCTGGGTCGAAAGAGAAAGCAACGGAATCACCTTTCAAGATTCTTGGCAAATTCCTCTCCAGCAAATTCAATCTCATTATTTCAACATCTTACAAAAAAAAACAAATTCAGTGGGGATTTCAATCCCACCAAACGCACAACACTCAACAAATTCAGAACAGTTGAGTTGTGAAGATGTGGTGGTTGCAACTCTTGCGAGGTTTTATGGGTTGGAGTCGTAGGGTAGGTAGAAGGAGGATAGAGAAGAATGAAAGGAAAGAGAAGGGATTATGGGAAAGAGAAGGAATTATGGGTAAAGAGGAGAGATTATGAGTTAAATACTAACGGTGTTAAGGATTTAACGGTTTTTGGGCTTATTAAGGGTATTTGGGTTATTTTTTCTAAAGTGGAGGGTATATGAGCTGTTTCTAAAAAGACGGGGGTATATGGGTTATTAGGTTTAAAGTCGGGGATATATGGGGAAATATCCCAATATAAATTTACCAATTGATTTTCCTTTGAAAAACGAGCAAGTAGATCAAACATCAAACATATCGAGCGGTGAAAATCGAGCAGCAAGAACAATGTAGAACATAGAGAAATGAGGGAAGTTAGGAAAATAAAAAGAGTAGGTGTAGAGTTAATGGAGGGATTGAAATAAATGAGATGAGAGAGGAGAGAGAGAATGAGAGGGGACTAGGGGAGTGTCAATTTTAATGGTAGAGGAGAGAGAAAAAAGGGAGAATATGAGATTTAATAAGAAATATCTCTATAACATAAGGGAAGAGGGGAGGAAGATGGTGTCCCCCCTCTTAAATGACATTTATACCCTTAATGATTTTTTTTTCAATTGAAGTGCCTAAACTACCCTTTTACTTACTATGAGATTAAAAATTGAAATTTCATTTATTACGTGACTTAATTAGTACTAAAGCTAAATCAATGAACATTACTCCAAATTGAATTGAAACACGAATGGTATAATATTGAATTTCACGTCACATTTATTTACAAAATAATTACAATTCAAATAAATTGTGTTGCTAATTAGCTATAAATATTTTAATTTAATACATTTTATATAACAATTTTAATGAAATACTACAAATTTTATACGTCTAAGCACGTATCGCATGCACTTAAAAACTAGTAAAATATGAGCGAGGGTTAGGTTCTAGAGAGTTGGGCCATTTATTAAGACATTACAGTTGTAAATGGACATGTATCAATAAAAATAAAATATCTCTATTATATAAGCCAAGGGGGGAGCAATGGTGTCCCCCCTAGGCATTGACTGATTCGCCCCTTATTAAATATAAACTAATCCATTAAAAGTCCATTAATTAATCCACTTCCTATTATAAAATTTTCAAATAAAAAAGGTTTTAAATTTACCTCATAAATTACTACTAAAAAGTTCAAACATTTATGGTTAAAAAAGTTATGATTTAAAAAAACACATTTTTTTAGGAAAAATGGAAACGAATAATCCCATCTTTTGGTGGTCTTCAATGAATAATCCGACCTGAGCGTTATTACGGAATATACTAAACTTTAACCCCTATCTTCAACCATTATACTAAAACTAACTTTACCTACAAATTCCTTCTCTCACCTATTATAACAGGTTAATGAATTAAAAAAAAAAACTAATATATTATTATTATTCAAACCCCCTCCCCCCCCATTGCCACCTCCACCGTACCCCCCCTGCCATCACCTCCCACTGCCACTCCACCGCGCCCCCTGCACCACCACTCTCAATCAACCTCCCTCAGCACACCAACACCACCCTCACCCTATCAACCACTCTACCAACAGCAAACCACAACCATCCACAAACACCACACCCTCACAGCACCACAACACCACCATCAACGCATACTCTGCCTCACCCATCATCCACCATCACCATCCACCCATCATCCACCATCACCGCCATCCACTATCACCACCCATCGACCTCGCACACCCAACAGGGGAACAAGAAAACAGAGGGAGGAAGCAGGGGCAGCAGCGGCAGCAGCACCACCAGCGTGTGGTGGCTGGGCTTGGTGCGRCAAGGAGGAAGAAGGGCGAGAGGAGAGGAGGCAGGGGGTGGCGCAGCGGTGGCAGCAACACCAACGCAGCAGCAGCGACAGCAGGGCAGCAGCACCTCAGCGGCAGCGCTGCTGCTGGTGGAGCGCCGGGGAAGTGGCCGAGGAGAGAGAGAAGAGGGAGGGGGAGGTACGGCGGAGCAGAGCAAYCAGCCGCGGTGGCGAGGCGGTACTGGGGAGCCGAAGGAAGAAGAAGGAAAAAGAAAAAAAATAAAAATAAAAATTGTTCAAAGAGAAAAAAAGAAAAGGAAAAATGAAAAAAAGGTAGAATGACCTGCTAATCAGGTTTTAGGTCATTTAGTATAATGGTTGAAGATAGGGGTTAAAGTTTAGTATATTCCGTAATAACGCTCAAGTCGGATTATTCATTGAAGACCACCAAAAGGTGGGATTATTCGTTTCCATTTTTCCTTTTTTTTAAAAAAAACACAATTTTTACAAGAATTACAATTTAAAGAACGTCAAATTTATTTATTTATTTTTTTGCAACTTTTAAGCATGCATAGCATGCACTAAAAAGCTAGTTATATACTAAGATAAGAGATCGAATTTTATATGACCGATCTCTTACATCAATTTAAGAGACCTGTTTCATTTGACCGGTCTCTTATATTGATTTAAGAGGTCGGTTTATGTCAATATCCGGTCTCTTATCGTAAAAAACCGGTGTCTTGACTTAACCGATCTCTTAAAAATGATGATTTTGCCCGTTTTTGTAGTAGTGCGCCTCACCACCCCCACTACCCCACCGTTTCTCCGACCGACACAATCACACAACTACCAACTTCCCCATACCATTATCCACTACCAACTTCTTCACTCGCCCAAACAACCATGCGGACAACAATACCACATCAAAACCACCGTACTAACAACAACCACAACTACACCCTCACCTGCGTTAGGCCAACCCCCGCACCAACGCCCTACCAATTTGAACACAAGAAGTGAGAGAGGAGAGAGAAAGGGACGAAGATGAGAGAAAGGGTTTGATTCGCTGGGTAGCGGCATCGTATGGTGGTGGTGCAGAGGGGGTGCATTCACACCGGTGTGTTGGGGTCGGCAAGAATTCGACCGGCGATGGTATCTATTGCGGTGGTGCGTGGTGGTGGTTTGGGAGGCGTTGTATGAGAGAGACGAGAGATCGAGATTCGAGAATGGTTTGTGGTTTGATTGTGGTGCAGTGGGGTTAACTGGGCCGAAAGTTGTGGCGGTGGTTGGTTGCAGCGGCGGTCCGATGGTAGCGAAGGTAGGGTGGTGGGAGCACGAGAGGAAGGTGTGAGTGCGAAGTAGCGGTGGCCGACAGGGTAGGGTACTGTGAGGGTGGTTTGGGAGGGGTGAGAGATTATTTATTTAAAAAAAAAACGAAAAAAATGACCTGATTATCAGGTTGTAGGTCAATAGGATCAATGAGTGAAGATAGGGACACAAGGTTGGATTATTCCGTAATTACGTTCAGGTCGAATTATTGAGTGCAGACCACCAAAAGGTGGGATTATTTGTTTCCATTTTTCCTAATAATAATAAGAGTTATGAAGAAATTATGAATTAGACATTTGAAAAGATTTTAGAAGAGAATAAAACAATGAAAATATGTCAATAAAGGTGAGTAATTGATGTGTAATGGGTAATAATTGAGTTTAGGTTGAGGAAACTAAAAGGCTAAACTCAATTAAAACAAATCAGCATGACATGGCATTATGAGGGATGAAGAAATATGAGAAACTGAGAAAGAGTTTAGAGATGGTGTCACTCTGTCACATAGAGGTTGGGGTGGAGGTTTTAATATAGAAGGAATAGATGACGCAATTTTAGTTGGCGATAATATGTGAATATCACCAATTGAAATAGCGATTTTTGATTAAAATCGGAAAAACAATTCTCAAGAATAGATGATGTGGACAGTATATTTTGGAATTATAAAAAGTGCAACATTATTTCTGGAATTGGAATTCTTCCCGACATTATTCCGGAAAATAGCGTAATATTTCTATTAGTTACTTGACAGGCTTATGGCGTACCTATCAAAAATAACCTATTAAAACTAACTAATGTAGCTAGTGGTATCATGGACGAATCCACAAGGAAGCAACAATTAAGTATTAGCTGATTCAAAGCATCTGGATCAGTAAAAGAGCCTTTGATTGATTAAATTAGCTACTACTAATGAAAGCAATGAATTAAATACAAATAAACTATAATAAACTAAAGCCTAGGGCTAAGGTTCACTATATTAACAAATCAGCAGTAAATGGGTATCAACAATACATAATAAGGCGCAATCGAATAGGGTCAAAGTTCTCTCGAATCGAATGAACCATAGAACTACTCCTAACCGTATCTCTCGACATAGGATAGTCTCGTTCTACCTAATGACGTAGATATTGTATTAAGTTTCAATCGCTAGATCTAGAAACTCGTGATTAATCTAATTACGTAATCAAGTCGTCCACTACCTAATTGAATAACATGAAGAACAATCAAATAGGAATTCGATAAATTGTCAAAKTATGAATTGAATCAAATGCAAAACATGCTAACCATATTGTTATAGATCCCCAATTGCCCTAGAAAGGAACTACTCAAGCATAATGCAATTAAACATAATAAAAGCAATTGGGAAAAACCTAATTAAACTAATAGCAAAGAATAAAGGAGATTAGAGATTAAGAAAAATACCAGAATAAAAAATAATTGAAGAACTAATGATGAAATATTGATTAATTGAATTAAACTAAAACTAGGGTTTTCAGAGAGAACGTAATTCTAAAACTAATTAAACTAATTTGATAGAATAAAAAGTATTTTACAAAGTATGATTTATCCCTTTAAATACTCCTTTAACTTAGATAGAAAAGCCCCTTGAAATTACATCAATATCCCTTATTAAAATCGAGCCAGAGGAAAGATAGATAATTCTGAAATCGTGGGTTGAACTGGTCGATTCAAAGTCAAACCGGCCAATTAGTACATTCTCGCGGCAGTTTACTGGGCAATTTTCCGAAGGTCATATCTTGAGTTCCGAGTGTTCAATTCAGGCTTATGACCTATTGTTTCGAAGCTCTTGAAGTCTAGTTTCCAACCCAATTAGAATCACATCAATCCAATGTTCCAAACATGATTTATGGCCAAAATAGTGGACATTTGTCAATATTAATACTTTGCGACAATCATATTCCTTCGTCGCTTCATCCAAACTTCATGCTACTTCTCCTCAAGCTCCGTAGAGCTCTCAAATGAGTCCAAAATCCATCCAAATCAATGAATGAAACCTAAAGCTCATTCAAATTAAACACTAAACAAACAACATTATTAGCAAAAAGAGTCTTAATGAGGCCAAAACCATGCAAATGAGCAAGAGAATGTGGGGAAGAAATCATATATCAATTCAACACATCATTACTATGCATGAGTTTTTCCATACTTTGTTTATATTGTTTATATTTTTAATTGCATATTTATACAAATTGTAACGATTAAGGTTATGTTCAGTTCAACTTATTTAAGCACTCTAGTGCTTATTAAAAAAAAAAGAGTTCAGATCAGATCAGAAAAATTCAAATCAGATCAGTTCACATCTAGTGAGAAAAATTCAGATCGGATTAGAAAATACTAAGAACAAA
Organism: Bassia scoparia; assembly: GCA_008642245.1. NCBI lineage: Eukaryota > Viridiplantae > Streptophyta > Magnoliopsida > Caryophyllales > Amaranthaceae > Bassia > Bassia scoparia. Next base: position 15,011 of record SNQN01008387.1, on the reverse strand, counting down.
AAACAACCACAATAAGTTTAGATCAGATCTACCAGATCAGAAAATTTCAAATAAGGAAAAATTCAGATTAGAAAAATTCAAACGAATTGAACATAGCCTAAATATTAGTAATTTACTCGCTAGCACAGATATATTAATAGTTATTTACAAGATTTTTTCAGTTGTGTTTTCGGAATAGTTAAAGTAGACAAATGGTATGAAAATTATGAATAGAAATTCTTGTATGCATCAGATGTACAATAAATTTATTGTGCATCAAACATATAGTGACCCTTTATGTCAATATAGTGACTCATTATTCACTTTACCTGAATATAGTGATACACAATAGGGATCACTATATTGATCAAAAGGGTTATTATATTGACCAAAAAGGTCACTCTAATCTGGTGCACAATATATTTATTATGCACCCGATGCATCTAAGACTTTGCCAATTATGAAACTGTAGGAGTAGTACTCTATTGAGTATATTCTCATTTCCCATAGTATTAATGGATGCATATTTTAATATTTTATTAGCACTTTTTCTCCAGTATCCCTAAAATTAACACTAATTTCTGAGGTACCCCCTCCTTCTCCTCTTTTTTTTTAACATCATGTGCCCATGAACTTAAGAAAATTTCCTCCCGTGCCCTTGATTAATGACTAACTCCCGTTTATTCTTTAACCTTATTTGACCATTAAAAAAGTCAAGGCTACCTCGAGAATTAGCTATAAGGCTTATGACCTCATAGGTACTTGAAGAAAAATCTCTATTTTATTTTATTGAAGAGGTATGTGTGTGTTTTTAGTTACATAGCAAATGGATTTGTGACTCAAACAAGCATAATGTAACATCACTCAAGCGAAGGTTAATGTCGGTCCACGGGGAATGGCACCTCAATTCCTTATCATTTACAATCCCCCATTTTCTCCCTAACCGTATCAATAACCTCGACCCCAAACTTCAAAATGTCAGTGACCGCCCCATCTCCCCTTTTGTCACAAACAATAAATTCTCCTTGAAAGAAGCCTACCTAGCTCTTGTCTCGGAATCATGTCATGAACCACTTGACGTTAAGTGGATTTGGAAACTTGATGTCGCGTCGAAACACAAATTCTTCCTTTGGCTACTATGTAGAGAACGACTTTCAACAAGGAGCCTTATCTCCCACCGAGGTAAACTTACCTCCCTTGACTACCCCTTTTGCCCCCCTACTCCTGAAACTTGCCACCATATCTTCTCCCTATGCCCTACGGCCTAGGGGTGTTCAAAAATATCCGATCCGGTTTTTATGGTTTCGGATATTTTGAATCGAATATTCGGAAAAAATCGGATCGGGGTCGGGTCGTTTTTCACTTTCGGGTGCCCGATTTTTTCATTAAAAAATAAAATAAAAGAAAATTAGCAAAAATAAGTAAAAAGATGCATTTGACTCGTGATCCGAGCCGAAACTTCGGATATCCGATCCGAAATTTTCGGGTGTCGGATCGGATTCGGATCAGGAAGTTGGGGTTCAGTTATTCGAAAAAATTTTGGTGTGGAATCGGGTCGGGATTTCCCCAATCCGAAATTTTCGGATCGAATTATCCGCTTTGAACACCCCTACTACGGCCCAACTTGTATGGGAGACCGTGGATTTTAACCCAGACTTTGAGCAATGTCTTCAAACCTGGCTGAAAGAAAATGCCTTGTCTCGCAACCTGATCCGAGGTGTTAAATGGGGCACATTATTTGTTCATATTTGCTAGGAGCTTTGGGTGCAGCGAAACCTACTGATATTCCTACGAAAACATCCATTAGAACCACCCATTGTCACCCAAAAAGCGCGTAATGCAGCGTATGAACTGATAGCCTCCAAACCAATCAACTCCCTTGTACACTCTCTTCAAACATACCCAAATTTGGCATGACTATCCTTCTACCTGGACTCGTATCAATGTAGATGCTTCTCTCACCTCTCCCTTGTCCAAAGCCGGAGTTGCTAGCATTGCCCCTGACTACCAAGGCAATTGGCTTTTTGGCAATCAAAAAAAGGTGTATGTTGTCAATGTACTTCAAGTCGAACTTCATGGAATCTTAGAAGGACTGCAGCTGGCAAAAATAAGGGGATATTCCCACATACTGTTGCTTTCGGAATCTAAGATGGCGGTTACCATTTTAAATGATAATAACCACAGTGATGACATTTATGGTGGTATTGTTAACTCGTGCAGGGAGCTTGTGTTGTCCTTCCAAGGCGTGGCGATCGGATTTATAGGCAGAGGATTTAATGGTGTAGCGGATACCGTCGCAAAGGAGTGTAGAAGACTAGATGATGACCTTGTAACTAGGAATCTTCCCCTTCCCCCTAGTTATTGTACTGATCTGCTTATAGCGGATTCTTTGAGGTTACAAACCTGATCTTTGTCTGTACTACTGTATTAGACTTTAAGCCGCATGCTTTATTTTAATGCATCCTCTTTGATCGAAAAAAACAAGCATAATGTAGAGTAGGGATGAGAATTAGTTAGTTCTTATTCGTGAATAGTTCGACTCAAACTTGAACTCAGTTCGAAATCTTCCACCTCTAAAGTCCGCGAATTGGATCAATAAATTTATTTAAAATAAAAAATTTCATAGAATTATTAAAATACTTACTCTAATTTAAGTGTTTTTAGAAAATAATTTTACTATACTACTCCTTTCGTTCCCAGATATTGATATTGCTTTCCTCGTTTAGTCATTCTCGATCGATTCACGTTCTAACTTTCCTACTTCTCATTTATTCATTTTTAGAAAAATTGTTTATTATTGTGGGACCAACATCCACACTTTCTCCTCAATGTACTCATTCTCTTTCCAACTTATTCATAATTTCATATCTTCTTTGGCTCTCTCCAATTTATTTATGATATTCAATCTTACACTTATAATTTTATTTGATAAAACCTCAAATTAGGAAATAATAAGATMTTCAAGGAACACATTGAACAGCAAGTGTTGTGGCTAACAAGTACTACCTTTCGTCCCAATCATGAGATTAAAATGTTGAAGGACATTGATATTAAATGTTGAAGGTATATATTAAAAACACAATCAAACATGATTATGTATATAATTGTACACAGCTATAAAAAAAATGTTACCCAACTTACACCATGTTGATAAATTATAATGAGGTGAAGTAAAAAGCCGAAACTCGAAAGAGGATACATAAAGGAACACTAACAAATCTATATTTTTTTCCACATTCTCACATTGAACTTTTGGAAATGAATATTGGTAGAAATGCTAAAAAGTATTGTTGGATCTTTCTATTAGGTTATTATTGTGGCTTTTATATTGGGTCACAATATTGAATTTAAAATTGTGTGGAACTCGAACCTTTAATATAATCGAGTTGAAACCAAACACGAGCCACTAGTTAATTCACAAGTTGGAGTCGGATTTTTTTGACCCAAAACTCGTCGATCCCGGAAGAGAAAWGTTTTTGACACACCGTGTAAACACACACTTCCTCTATTTCTTAAAAATTGTATCATTTTGGTTTTTTCGGAAACCGAGACAAAATTTGATGAGTGATGAGGTGTGTAAGTGGGGACAAAAAAGAGAGATAAAGTGATTAAAATAGGTGTATTGATGAATATTTTAATAGAGTAGTGGAAGGAAAAAATAGTATTTTAATTGTGGATCCCACATAAAAGAGAGAAGAATAAATATTTTAATTGCGGTTCCCACATCAAAATTGGAAAGAAAATAAAGTGAGTCAATTATTGTGAAATTTCACTAAAAAAAACGGAGGCAATTTTTAAGAAACAGAGAAAGTAATCAATTTATTTTTAACTAAATTCCCCAAGAGAATAGCCGAATTCGTATATAATTTATGAATCAGATTAACAAGGAAAATCACAAAATGAGTCTGAAAATAAAAAAGGAACCCTAGAAAAGTTTTCCCCAATTGCAACAACTAAGGAACAAGCTATGATCCGAGTTATATGTTCCTTTGAATGCAACATTTATTGAAGTCTCACATCTTCACCAGAGAAAAACAGCACCAAATCCATATAAAATAGAATAAGGTGAAGCTAGCACAGCACAGCACAGCACTGAATTCAGTAATTTATTTACACAAAAACAAAGCAAGAAACAAAATTACAATATGACTTCACCATTAATAATAAATTAGTACAAATGGAAAAAGAGAAAAGAAAATAGAAAATAGCACAAGAAGAAAAGACATGTTGGCAGTATCAGAGACTTCCCCGTTATGCTCTTTACCTCCTTAGTCGATTGCTTCCAACGTTCACCAAAAGGTTAATTTCACACTGCACTATTCTCTGTTTGGTTTTCTGGCAATTTTTCGCATGTATAAAACCCAAATATGACTGATTTCAAAAATGTTTTGATTACAACAAGGTATCTTTGCCAAACCATCCCCAATTGTTAAGCTAAGTTGCACCAAAACGGATGTGGTTACGGACACAATATCGGTACGAAAAAACGTCGACTTAAAAATGGTGGACACGCGAACACGAGAATAATTTAACAAATGAGGAAAGTTGTACAATTGTTGCAAGTTTTTTGCAACATCCAAATATAGAAATTGTTGCAAATTTTTATGTTACGGAAGGAATAATAAATATATCAAATTAAAGATAGTTTTACAAACTTGCATTTAATATGGGTAAACCAACACTTTAACAATATCTATCATTCTCATATAAAAGTAAACAAAAAATGCATAGTGGATAGTAGATAGTAGATAGAGTATGAATTCTTATATTCCAATGGATTGGATAATCATATTTAAAAGAAATAATACTGCAATACAAAGCTTAATAAAAGTAAACAAAAAATGCATACTGGATAGTAGATAGTAGATAGTAGATAGAGTATGAATTCTTATACTTCATTCATTTTAAATTACTTACTACACTTTTTATTTAAAATGTTTTAAATTACATGTTACATTTTTTTATTTTTTTTTTTTTTTTGCAAAACACACTTTCTATCTCTCTCCAGCCTCTTACATGGGCGCCCAAACAAAAAGAGCTGATATTCTGATAGGCATCTCACGCCGATTGGGACAAGAGGCCCAATCACATAGCTGATTACATAAAATTAGCATAGACATTATTTTAATTAACATGAACGACGACCTTTGTATATACTTCCTCCGTAACGATTTAATTGCAACTTTCGTTTGGGCACGCTTTTTAAGGAAGAGATTTAAGGGTGTAAACGAGCAAATTAAATAAAATAATTTTAAGACTAGTAACATATAATCTTATTCTTGTTTGTGTTAAAATTATTTTATCTAATTCGCTCGTTTACACCCTTAAATCTCTTCCTTAAAAAGCGTGTCCAAATGAAAGTTGCAATTAAATCGTTACGGAGGAAGTATTATCATATATATAGATGTTCTTTATTTCAATTAATGTAGACGCCCAATTAATCCACAAAATTTTGAATGGAAATTGGCTCACATCCATTTATTATTCAATTTTTTCTTACACCTTTATCTTGTAATTCCCACATAATCATATTTTATTCCGTTTTAGGTGTGTGATTGCCCTCTTTATTCATCCCATGTGATTTCTCTATACTTCCTCACAAAATTTGCCTAGAAATTCGTGATTTAAAAGTGTTGTGAGTACTGTGAAACAAAGAAAGCACACATTTCTAGTGTAAAAATGGATAATATTTAGTAAGTAGTTTTTACGCACGCATGAAAATTATTGCAACATTTTAACATATTTTCGTTTTAACTTTATGTTAAATCGTTAAGTTTATTTTGATACGGATAAGTGAATAAATAGATGAATGAGCCAATGAAAGAATCCCAGGTGGCGGTGATGATTGTAGGATTTATTTGCCTGGTACTCCCAATGAGATTACATTTGTTATAGACTTATAGGGGTAGGGGTATATAAGTATATTGTTTTTGTTTTGTGTGATGGGAGGCTGTCCGCTGTCGCTTTTCATTTTTCAAACTTTTATTAAAGAGATTAGACACTCGACAGTGAGACAAACTGGCAGCCATGGAAGGATGATAAGTTAAGCTATGCTCAGCTGAGTTGCTTCAACACTACCAAATACAATTGTATCACTTTTATTTACCAAATCATAAGCTAAGCAATCCGTTTCATTTAAAGTTGTTAATAATTAAAAAAAAAAACCATAATTCTATAGATTTAATATTTATTATAAATAAAATAAATTTATTTATTAATGAAATTCGTATTGAAAAAATATCAAATATTCGAAAGTGATCAAAAATCACAACACAAAATTGGGTTCAATCCGAAAATATTTCAATTGGAAAATAATTTGGCTCGACCCGATTATAGATCGACCCGAAAGGTCCCGATACGATTTCGGTTCGAATGATCCGATTGTCAGCTCTAATTTGAATTTTTTCAAGATAACTTCTTAATTTTTGTCCCAAAATAAAACCTTATTTTAAAAGATATCAAATCAATCTCGAGCATACATTAACAATTTTTTTTGATAAGGAGCATACGTTAACAATTTATATTTTATTTAAAAAACGAGCATACGCTCGAGTATTATTTAGTAAAAATAATATTCTCATTGTTATTTTCATCTCCAATTCCCATCTACGAAACACCCCGACCCTTAAGTCTTAACTTTACATTTTGCCTACGGCTTTGCAAATACTAACGTTGTTTCTTTTTATTGAGCATTCACATGATGACCTTAAAAGGACTAGCTTGYAAATATTGAAAGTTCCAAGCTACTAGCTTGACCGTCGTGAAACAAATGAGCTTGTAGCTTAGACAAACTATGTAACTTTGTTGAGCTACAAACTCAACCATTTTTTTCTTCCTTTTTTTCACAATGTCATTAAATTTAAGAATTTTTTGTGGGAAAATACCAAGGAAAAGTGCCATTTTGTGAAATAATACCGTCATAAACACTTATTGTGGGGAAATACCAAACAAATTTTATGTTTTGTCTTGAGGTACCAAGTTACCATTTTCCGGCCAAAAAGTCAATTTTCAGGCATTGACCTGGTGCGTGTGAGCCACTTTCTGCTCCTAAATTTTTCCCCCACGCGCATGTAATTTATTTCTTCTCTTTTTTCTGCCTTCCCATTTCTACTCTATAACGGTAAAAAAAAATTTCACTCCTTTAAATTCCAAATTTCATTCTCTCTTCTTGCCCTATTCTCACTTCTCTCGTTGCTCTCTCTTGTCTGCAACTGTCCAATCCTTTAAGGTTAGTGTCTATTTGTTTCAATTTTTCAATTTTTCAATTTTTGAATGTTGAACTTTGTAAATTAGGGTTTTTTAATTGGTATTTTTTTTCAATTTCTGAATTTCATGAATTAGAGCATAACAATTTGGGAGATGTCTACTTCTAGTGGTATGAATTCCTCTCAGAAGTGCAAGTGTAGTGTTCCTTATGCTATACTAACTAACTGGTCAGATTTGAATCCAGGACGAAAATTCAAAACTTGCAAGTTCAGTCATCCAAATTCCACTGTCAAGGGTTGTAAGAAGTTTGCTTGGCTTGATGAAGAAGGAACAGAATGGCAGAGGTTGGTCATTTTGAAGCTGATTGATGAGAAAAAGGCTTTGGTTGCTGAGAATTTGAGCCTTGCAAGAAGGGTGGCAATTAGGGAACAAATTAGGGCAAAAAAAAAAAGAAATGACTGAGAATTACCTTTCACCGTGGCACTTTTTGACATGAACGAGCAAAGTTACAGCGAGATTGAAGAGAGAGATGAGAAGATGGATGGTTASCAGAGASAGAGAAGAAAGAGTGGAGTGAATGAGTGAGCTTGAGTGAATGTGTGTTAGTTGAAGAAAGTCAATGTTAATTCAAAGAGTGGAAGAGAGGTAATAAAGGCGAGTGACATACACGCACTAGAAGTCACAATAATCCGACGAGTCAACGCCAGAAAATTGACTTTTTGGCCGGGAAATCATAATTTGGTACCTCAAGACAAAACATAAATTTTTTTTTGGTATTTCCCCACAATAAGTGTTTATGGCGGTATTATTTCGCAAAAGGTCATTTATCCTGGTATTTCCCCACAAAAAATTCTAAATTTAAAGCTACAAGATTTGTAAATTTACATAGCGAATAGTTGTAGCTTAAAAAGATGATGTGGTAAACAAAGCTACAAGATTTGTAGCTTGCTATTGTGGATGCTCTTAGCAACTTTTGTCAAATTTGAAAATATCAAATTAATAATAACTATTTTTTTTTTTTGCATGTCATTTTCACATATCTATCTTAATCACATGTCTCACTTCACACTCACAATTAGGGGTGCTTATTGAGCTGGGCAGCTCGCGAGCAGCTCGTGTTCGACTCGGTCAAAACTCGGTCAACGCTCGACTCGAGTTGGCTCGTACTCGCTCGAATGAGCTCGAAACTCGATAATTTTACATAAAAATCAATAATTTTTTACATTATGTATTTGAAAACATAATTTTCTATTCATACTTTATAAAACTAAATTAATACACTATCAAAGAAAAAAATTATGTAAAGAATTGAAAATATAGTCAACAATTTTCTCAAAAAAATGTAGATTTYAAGAGGGCTTAACCATTAGACGAGCAGCTCGTGATCGGCTCGGCTCGACTCGATAACTAACGAGCACGAGTCGAGCAACCCCCAGCTCGTGATCGACTCGCTCGATAAGCACCCCTACTCACAATCAAATCTTATCTAGGAATATGTGTCATGCTTAAAGTTACTGTTAAAAAGAAAACGGAGATGTATCAAAATTTCTCTCCTATTGAACTACCTTTAGGCCTTGGCTAGTTGGCTATATACCCTACACTATGATAGCAAGCAACCAGGTTAGCTGCTAATCATGCTACCATTGTTAGCTTTGCTTAAATTTCAGGAAGCTAAGCCTGAATAAGATTCTGCATTGTCTCTTATAACTGACTAAAAAGAGTGTATAGTTGTATTTTTTTATACTGTAGTAGGGTTACATGTAAATTGTAAAAGCAACAACTTTGAGAAATTATGGACTACTGTTTCATTCGATTCACATCCAAAGGAATAGTTTTATTCGGAATTTGGGAATTGGGATAATAAATTAATAACCCAACCCCTACCAATTTACTTCCTCACCAAAAATATATTTTCAAGATTTCAAGTACTTCATCGTCACTTTCAAGTAAAAATAAATACTCCCTTCGTTTTTTTAGTTGTTCCAGTTTTTATTTTGGGATGTTTTTAAATAGTTATTTCAAATCACAACTTTTTTTGCTTTTTATCTACTTTATTTACTCTAACATTAATGAATTACTCCTTTTTAAAATCAACTTTCATTACTTTACCCCATCTATTCACCCAAAATTACTTTTTCCCAAAATATTTCATTCACAGATTTACTCTTTTACTTAATTTACTCAACTTTTTACCCAACTTACTTAACCATTTTGTCTAATTCGATTAACCTTTAAACACCGTGCTATTTCGACATGGAACATCTAAAAAAACAGAGTGAGTAATACTTTAAAATATCTATAATTACATACGAGTAAAAATTGCATATTAATTTTTAGTGTTTATAAAGCCACAAAGTTAGAGATAAAAATCGATTTCGAAATCTCCTGAAATTGAGAAAGAAATTCTAATCGTATGGACTTAATTATCGAAAACATGACAAATCTAACAAAATTTCAAGTGATTTATTTTTTGGTAATCTATCTACCTATACTAAAGGAATCCCTACTATCTATATTTTTCTTCCTAACCTTACTTCTATTTCCCTCCCAACACTACTGGAAATTAAAAAAAAAACCCTTATTCCCCCCTAACAAGGAGGAAAATGTTTTAGTGACCCTAAGGGTTACCAACCCTCTAGATACAATAGAATAAAATAATAATATATGTGCAATAAATTAGTATGAGAATTAGCATAATATTACACTTTCAATGTCTCCTAAACCAATAAGAAACCAATATTATGAGGGTTGCCACCAACCCTATGGGTTAGACAATCATGGTCCGAAAACTCTTTATATTCATTTACCAATGTTTATTGAATAATTTCTCACATTTACTTTTGAGAGTGAAATCATGTACAATCTATCTATATCTATATATTATTACTAAAGCAATCCCCACCTCCCAAAATTTTCCCTCCTAAATTTCCCTTCCAAACACACTATTAATTTTTGCATAAAAAATGTAAAAAGACATTTAATGAAGGTTAATAAATGTGTTTTTGAGTAAAATTTTATATATTTATTAATTCATTATAATTCTAAAAATATTTTTTGTCAAAATAAAACCTTATTTTTAAATAATGACAATTTTAAAATATCAAATATTTCGTGTTAATTTTGTTTAGAGCAATTTATATTTTATTTGAAAACCGAGCATATGCTCGGGGATTATCTAGTATGAACCTAAAATTGTCTACCCAACTTTTCTCTTCTTTTTCTATGTTAAATTTCAAAAAAACTTATCAAATTCTTTTAGTTTTGTCTCATCATACTTATACACCTTTATAAATTGATATTACTCGCTCTCGAATATTACTGGGGGGTATTATCTAGTATCTAGTATACTAATATACGAATCACAAGTTTTAGTGAAAATGAACAATGAAAAAAATAGGACGGTTATCATTTTATTTTACTTTTTTTTWAAAAAAAAAAAACTGTGGAAATCGATAATTGCATGCATATCTATGCCTTTTTATCTAGGATAAATGTTAATATGTTATTGACTAATTGCTATCTTGCCAATCTAGTGTTTAACCACGCCCTACAATCAATCTTAAAAATTGAGCAATCAAGTAACATGGTATGTACCGGATTGAAATTTTTATTTTAGAGTTCCGAAACTAACATTAATGCTTTGTACTTTGTAACAATGAAACTCTAAATAATGTTTACACACTCAACTATATATTCAACTTATTATTTCAAATTTCGTAAAAAAAAGTACTCCATCCGTCTTTTATTAGTTGTTGTTGAATCCTAAGTTTTGATAAATGACACTCCAAATCAAGAAAGCAAACTCTATGCATTATTGTTTAACATGTGTGTTTAGTGTTGTGTTTTAAAGAATACAAACTTCAAGGAATCTTAATGGATCGAGGACATCCTGAGGAAAAGGAAGGAGTTCATGTGATTATTAGAAGCTTTGGAAGAACTCAAGAAAGAAGTTCAAGATCAAAGAAGGTTGAGTTCCTTGGAAAAGATGACTCGACAAGATCAATGAGGGTTGAGTTCCTTGGAAAACATGACTCGACATTGTGGTACAATAGATTTAGGATTTCTAGATTTATTTATACTGCTTGACATTAAGATATGAAATAATTGCTCAAAGGATAAAAGGAAATAATATTAAAGTTTGTGATTTATTTTATTAAAGAATTTTAATCTGTTATTTTATATAAAGGTGCAGTGTCTCTTAAATAAAGGCCTAAGATAATTGTATATAGATTAGAATAAAAATCTTTTTATAAAATATTAAAGATTATTTTTCCGTTAAAATATTTCTTGAAAACCTTATATTATGTCTTCTTGGTTTAAAACGTTTTTATCTTTATAAAATATCTCGTGTGTTTCTTTGATGAGTCCTTGAAAATAGGAAAGTTAGTTGCAAAGAAAACGTGTGTTACTGGTCTTATTTATCCAACTAACCTGAGATTTTTAAGGACAATAAACGGCTAAAAAGAACGAGTGAGATCGTGGGTTATTGAACTTGGTAGTCAAGTTCCACTACAAGCATCAATCCTACAAAAAAAAGGGAGTAATGTGGTAGTGGACTACTGCTTTGTTTCAACGCCTACTGATCTCTCTATAAATACTTTAAAATAGTAATGAATTAAATACACACTTGAGCAAAGAATTCAATCAGAGCTTTTACTTTCATATTGTTGCCAAGCATTTAGGTTATTATTTATTGAGTTGTTAAGTGCTTCTTTCTGCGTATTGAAGCGAGAGGTTGTGAATTTCATAACCGAGAGATTTCAAGGGAAATCGAAAGTTAGAGGGTTCAAGAAGTTCATTGTGAACTGAGAACGAGGGTTCAAGAAGTTCCTAGGGAACTGAGAACGAGGGTCTTAGATTGTATTTAGGTTTTGCATCCTAATATAATATAGACGAAGTCCTGTGTTGCATCAGGCCACGGTTTTCCTCTCTTGGCGTTTGTCTTGAGAGTTTGTGTTGGAAAATTTCTAATCTCGAATTCTATAGCTTAAAGTTCTTTTAATTCCACAAAAGTGCTCAAGTTCCTCCAATACAATTCACCCCCTCTTGTATTGTTCAGTCGATCCAACCGTTGTTTCAATTTTTATTTTGCGATGTTTTTAAATTGTTGTTTCAAACCAATTTAAAAAATAATATTTTTACTTTGATATCTTGGAACCGGGAGAAGCTTTAACCATATGAGTTATCTCTCACTCTCTACTCTTTCCCAATTTCAACATTCATCATACATTCCCTAAATCCAACATTCATTATAATTTTCATCCGCACATTTAATTTATTCTTTTATCTAACTTATATAACTCTTTTACCTAACTTAATAAACTCTTTTACTTCGTATCTAATTTACTCAAATCTTAAACACCGTTTCAAAATAGAATGAAACAACTAAAAAAAATAAAGGGAGTAAAAATTAATTCAAAACATTGAACTTTTACCAAAAAAATAAAAAATTAAAGTTCCTCTACCCAAAAAAAAACATTAAAAAGGGATTGACTATTGTAATATAAATCTGAAATCCATAATTATATTTACTCACACCATCTTGTACATACTTACTATAGATGTAGTCAGAGTTAAGCTAACCTTAAGGACCCAAACTTTTACATTTTTCACTCTTTAGGACCTCATACTTTTTTTTTCACCTACAAGGACCTATGGTTAGTTTTATGATCATTTAACTCACTCTTAACCATATCAAACTTACCAAACTAATAAAAATAAAAATAAAATATTTATCTTATTGATTGTAGAGTTAAAGATTAATTAGTTGATCAAACCCATTGTTAATTAAGAATATTATCACGTAAAAAACATCATAATAAGCTCAAATTAAACCAACTTATCATACACTAGTAATTATCADATCATAATAAATAGTGAATGAAATCCATCAACAATTTTTCTAAAATACCTAATTCCATACTTTCATTCATCTATCCACCATGGCTTCCCCCAGGAGTGGATTGGACCCCCTGATTTGTCAGGGATTGCTTGTGATGCAACTCCGACCCGGTGTGACGCAACCAACACTCACAACCACCCATCTCTTCACCGCATTGCAGCCAATGGTGATTCCACTTATAAATTACCCACACGYTAAAACTTAACTATGGTGTTGAGGAGCGAAGACGAGTAAGGCAAATGAAGTGTGTAGAAGATTGAGGAGAAGAATAAGAATGGTGGATTTAATTGATTTCCATTAGTGAAATGGATTGATTAAAAATTGGGGGAAAATATGGTTTCAAGTGATTTAATAATAATAATAATAATAATAAAAATTAATAATAATAATAATAAATAATAATAATAATAATAATAAATAATAATAAATAATAATAATAATAATAATAATTGTTGGTACAATATGTGGTACTGCTGACGTGGCAGTGGCCAACGAGCCGGTTTGGTGAAGATGGACCTGGTCTGCAATCCTGGTTCCTACAAAACACGAGTGAACTACCCGTGGGCAACCAGAACAGCCCTTCGATGGAGGTGTCATATTTACCAGGGTATTCAATATTTAGAGAGAGATGTAGGTAGTGTTTGTTCGTGTGAACTTACCAGCCCTTGGGCCTCAAGCCTGCTTTTTATACCTGGAATCTGCATGGTCAAAGCCTCCTCAATCGTGACAAGTGGCCTGTACATATACCGGGTAGTTCTTACATGCACCCAACTTTTGACTAGTTGGTTTGGCAGTTTTGACTCCTTTTAGCCCATGGCGTTTTCCCTTTAATAAGGCCCATTGGATCAACTAGCACGAATTAGGCCTACTGGATTTAGTTAACATGGGCCTTGGTGGCCATTGGGCCTGTGGCTCAATGGGTACCAACAACTAGCCCCCATCCAGGCCTGGTTAAGTCAGGAAGATTTACCAGTCCTGGATTCAATAAATCATTAACCACGTCAGCTCGTATTTTACCAGGGGTGTGCCCTGTTAATTTATGAACCCTTCTGAGGCCATGTAACTTTTCCAGTTTACCAGGCCAGCTCTTGATTAAAGGAGCAGTTTAATTCGTGGTAGTTCATTTTCAGAACTTTTCGGCCACGTTATGATTACACACCAATAAATGGCGGTTTAATGTGATGGCGTGCTGAGTACGGTTACTTCCCCTATATTTATGGTAGTCACTTCCATCCGTTCCCTTTTAAATTTGCTTCTTCCAACTTTCAACCATTTCAAAAAAGTGCCAAAGGAAAACAAAAATCAAAAAACTCTCTGACCTTTCGAAGCATCTCCAGAGCAACAAAGTTTTTGACAACTTTTCCTGTTAATTGCAAACTTCTGTTCGTACAGCTCGTGGGGTTTACCTTCCTGTTCTTAACTAAGCAGCATTGTCTCAATTTCCAATTAAACAGGGTAATTTCTCTTCCCCTTCCTTGCTTGAATTCAACATGCATGCATTCCAGTTGATAGCTTTCCCTGGTTCTGTCTAGAGTAGTTTGTAATTTTGTTTTGTTTTTTCCTTTTTTGCATTCTTTGGGTTGTGGTTGAATAAATTAGAATGTCAGAGAATACAGTGATTCTCTAAAAATCCAGGGTTCAATTGCCCTTACCGACGAAGCCCAGCGAGACTCACAACCATTGATTAGACGTTCTAGGGGTCAATCTGGTAGGAGTGTGACCTCCAGACCTAGCCTTCAGAGCCTGCATCAGCTAGCCCCGTGAGCAGTACACGCGTCTACCACCAGGGGGACTGGAACAATAAGTGTTCCAGCATTCCTCGTAGGCTTCAGGATTTGCAGGTTGAGTGTGGCTGTTTCTAACGGCTTGAAGGAGGAGGTGGACAGGTTGTATTAGCTCCATGTCCACTTAGGAAATCTCGCGC
>SNQN01008386.1:9770-29358 GCA_008642245.1 Bassia scoparia | reverse complement strand
GACACACTGATGCTGGTACCCATCTATTCTGGGATCTGGTAGCAGCGAAATTATTGACTGAAATGGTCAAGTTGAGAACGAAATCTTGGAAAGCCGCATGGCCTAGGATTATCCCAACTACCCTACGACGCTCAAGAAATCTCTCAAATAGCATCACCATGTAGAAGAGTCCCATACGTCTGAGGCTAGGGTAGTCGCATCGCACAAAAATGACACGAATGTTAGCGAAACGCAGGACAATAACAAAGGTAACCACCACAAGTTGAAAGCAACATACCCGTCCATCTTTAGACGGAATAGAAAAGGGTATGGGGAGTAACATAACTCGAGATGGCACAGTCAGTTACCTTCCATCTCTTGTGAAACTGCGCACTGTTCCTCTTTGGAACTGGCAATGCTACAAGGAGAATAGAGAAATATTTAGAAAAAACAGACAACATATACGACTACAAAAGGAGTATCTCGCATACAAACAAAAGGTTCTCCGGGGCTTACACACTAATCACACAACCATGGTCAAAGGAAATGCACAATTATTCCTAGCATTTGAAAACATAGGTTGAAGCAACTAAAGGTGAGAAAGATCACTTCTTATCCTCCTAAATAACATGGCTAACGGAATCTACAATTCCACTCAAAACTCTGATATGCAACGAGGTTTCAAAGAGTTGTAATACATTCCGCTTTTTCTTATTACGGGTCCCATTAATTAATTTTGCAAGGTACAAGCAAGGGCGTCACCGAGGGCGAGTGGATCGGCCCCTCTGCCCGGGGAATAAATTAGTTGATGACTTCAGATTTCTAGAATTTAATTTTGTTTTTGCATAGTGTGAGTATGCCTAGAGTTTGTGTGTTTAACTCAAATGAGTAGAGGAAGTCGCCACCGCACTTCTTTTGGGAAGCTGCGATCCCGTTTTAAGCCTTGCCTATAATTGCATAAAGCAAGGTGAAGGACTCCATGTTTGGTAGTGTACCAAAGGTCTAGATTAGGGGACAAGGGTAAGGGTGAAGTAGTGCACAACACCCCCCCCTCCCCGCGTCTAGCGGCCTCTACTCGGTCATTGCAAGTCCATTGTCAAAAAGACAACAACAAACAAATTTCCGTTTTAACCCTAAGCATGCAAATTACTTTGTGGGTTGCTTAARAYAAATAGATGCACATAGGACTAATTTATTGTTCCGACATGTGTTGTTTAGATCCGTATTAAAAAGGTGTTTAAAAGCCAATTTGTCCAAGAATTAGTCTTATTAGGCGTGAGAACATGTAATTTGCCTGTCGTGTTTAAGACATAATAGTTGTGATTTGCAAGCATGCAAGCATTGAACAAGAATTAAAAGTTGTACCTAAGATTGATTTTAATTCATGTCAAATAGTTGTTAAAGCGAAATCTACATCTTATCAATTCTTCAGACTTAAGAGCTAATTTTTGTAAAGCCCAATGTAGATCTAGTGACTAGAGTCATACTTACACAARTGAATAATTCTTCAAGRCTTGTTATGGATATGTGGGTAAGATTGATATGAAAGGTGTTACCTTTTGAAACTCGTTGCTAAATMCTATATATTGTTAGCAAGTTTAAAAGTGTCTAGCTAGTAAGCTTTCTTCCGAGAAAGGTATCTATATTAAATTTAGAATGGGAATTTGGGATTGACTTTTCATTAGCATTGCCTATGTATAGAGGAAGTGTTTGTGTTTTATCCTTGGCGTGCTTGGTGCTTACCTTACATTAGGATGTTAATATTTATATGACTTGGCTGATAGTAAAGGCAGTAGGAGAGAGGTAAAATTCTGTCTCATTAAGTGTTGTGTATGCTATGGTTATGTGAAAACTGATTTTTAGTCTTGGTTTGTGTAATGAATGAATTGGTTGTTTTGGGGAAGAATTGGATGTAGTTGTYCAGACTTTTGGAGCTGAATTTAGGCGGTGGTTGTTGCTGGGATTCMGGGGATTAAATTGRAGCTGCTACGGTGTTGTTTTTGCCTCTATATGTGCTTGAATTTAAATACCCTAATTTGATTGTGTACTAAGAATGAGAAGCAAAGTTTGTGCTGTGAGTGAGCTTAACAAATGTATATTAAAATTGAACATGATAGGTTCGCTAGCCTACCAATTTTATACTAGTTGGAGTATTTTTATACTATTCATTATATAATCGATGGATATTATAAGTGAATATGTATATAACTGATGTCAAATAGTTTTTTAGCTGCAGCTTGTTAGTGTGCTATGGTATGGATATTATATGATCTGAATAAAACCTGCACATATTAGTATAGCTAGTCATTTTYTTTTTCCAAATATCTGTATATAACTGATGTCTGGTTACTTGTGGCCCTTTGTTGTGCCCTCTGCATTACTGTAGGAGGTTGTTGTCCAAGCTAGTGCTGCTGTCCGAGCTGCTGCTATTGTCCGAGTTCGAGCTGCTGCAACCATTGTCGGTGCCGAGCTGTTGTTATTATCCAAGCCCGAGCTATTTGATGGGTGCCAGCTAGGGTCGTTGGGTGCAAATCCAAACCGGACACTCTCTAATACTATTTATAAACCGATCGATACCACTAACTATACACAAGTATAGTAGTAAGTAAGGGGTTGATCCACGGGGAAGGAAACACACATAATGGCCAAAATAAGGACGAAATAAGTTCCTAAATGTTACCATTTTTGGCACTTATTAACTCCGCCCAACTAGGACCTTTGCACGTTCTCGAGCAAAGTAAATCAAATTAAAGAAAAAGTAAAAGAAAGAAGAAAACTATACACTAATTCACTTTCGTAGGAATCACGGTCACTTTTAGCAACTAGTGACAAGCCCTTTAAACCCTCAAATCTCTAAGAAGGACGAGGATGGTCTCGTCAAGGTTTCCCAAGAGAAGACCCACAACTTCATAAATAAGAAGAAAACAAGGCAAAGGTTTTCGAAAACACAAAGAACACAAGAGGAAGAACAAAAACAAATAGAAAAAGAAAGACAATGAAACAAAAGTGTGATTTGTATTGGATTCATTGGACTTAAGGGATGCTAATAAGCAGAAAGGATGTCCCCCCAACTAGAAATCAAGCATGAGTCAAATAGATATCACAAATTGTGTGCAACTTAAGCTCGCAAGAATAAATCAAGTAATTCTACTCTCTTCCTCTCTCCAAAGCGACCATCCTAGGCCTTAAGTAGAGCAAGCTTGGTGACATCACATAGCTCAAAGAAAGAGCTCAAAGAATAGAATAGAGAGATTTCAAGGGTGAGGTTTTAGCACATTGCACTAGACATCCAAAATGAAAAATTGTGACTCCCTCCACCTTTTGTGACTCAACTCTCAAGGTCAAAGGACTTTCTGGGTTATAATGTATTGGCTAAAGGATGGGTGAGGATAGAAATATTTGGCTTGTGGTGGTATCCCTATGCAAGTGAAGTATACAAACACAAAACCAAACTTTGGGGATTGAGGTGCCTCAATTCACAAAACTCAGACACTTCGGAGGCAAGTTTATAGCACACTTGCTTTCTCCCACACAAAACACTACACTTGAATTATTTTTTCCAAAGTGTATATTTATGTAATTTTTTAATTTTTAATTTTTTTTGTTTTTTTTTTGCAATGCACTTGGGAATACACTTTGCAATACTATTGCATTTCACTTACACAACTTACAACACTTTGAGGCTTTATACACATAGCCTTACACAAACTCAACAACCACATTTCCCTTGTCTACTGAGGGTCAAAACATGTGAAAAATTGGCTAAGAGGCATGTAATATTTAACAAGGATAGGAAAGCTCAAAGGGTGTCCAATGGTAAGCGAAAACCCAAAATTATTCCCAAATATGTATGTGGAAAAAGAAAAAAAAGTAAATGAAAAAGGGGAAAAATTTTTGAACCCATAACCCGAAATGAATGCCTTATCACTCCTCAAGTAGTTTGGTCTAAATCTCGAAAAGTCACAACAAATACTCAAAGGAAGGATTCTAGTGCAAACTCTCAATTTTTGTGAAATTTTGACTTGTATGTGCTTACTTGGCTCTAAAAGAATTTACATAACTCACAAGGTCTCAATGTAAACACAAAAATCACCAAGCAAGGCTTCCTATGATGCAGCAAGCTACTCCCGTCTTTGCTAGAAAGCTCACCACCTAGAAAGAATCACATGGCTTGCTTTTAAAGCGTGCCAATCAAAAGAATTCTTAGGATGAGAGTTTCATGACTCGGATTTTGAAAAGGATAGCGATTTTGAAAAATTAGACCTTGTTAGACTCTTGGTTGGGAAGAAAATGAGTTACTTAAAACTCAAATCCCATCCAAAATCCAAATCCATCACACAAAACATAATTTACCACTTTGGCTTGAAAACTAAAAGAAAGAAAAACAAAAGGAAAGAAAAGAAAGGAAAAAGAAAAGAAAATCTTTTTGGCCTTTTTTTTTTTTCAATTTTTTTTTTTTTTTTTTTTTGTGAATTTTCCAACTTTGCACCTAAAAACATAAAAAGCACACCACACATATTTACATGCACAACAATAAATAGCAAAAATACTAGGAAAAAGCGAACAAAAACTTGGAGATACAATTTACTATGTAGGGCTTCGCCCCGCCTTAGGGGGCGTGACCTCAGCTTCAGTGTCATGGAATTGAGCCATGGAATCCGCATGTGAATGCGTTGGGGTGTGTTGTCGAATTGAGGGGATCGCCACCGTGCCTATATAGGTTATTCACGGACGCCCGAAACATTGGTGCCAAACTAGTGGCCCCACAAATAGGTCCAGTAACCAAAGTGTGGGTTCGGGGACATGGTACGGATTGAATCAGTAACCCAATCCGCCCGCATGTAGCGGCCTCTACTCGGTCTCATTGTAGTTCCATGAGTCATAACAATTGAATTCAAGAAAACTTATCGATTTGACTTTGAAAGCGCACTAATTACTAGGTGGGTTGCTATTATGTACAAACCAAGACTTCTACAATGGACAAGGCGATCATTTGATTGTTAGTCAATATTAATAAGGTGCCTAGAAAACCGGTCGTCCATGATTATCTGACATTAATGTGACAAGCAATTGAATTCCGGCCTTGTTTAAGCAATATATACAAGTGTGACAAAAAAAATGTACAAACGAGACATGAAGACAAAGGTTAGTAAAGCATAATATACATGTATATCCTTCTCACCTTGTCTCTGCGAATAAGCAAATTGTTAAAGTAAAAACTAAAAGGTCTTTGCTTGAATTGCTAATCAAGACAAATAAACACGTTAGTATTGACAATAACAATATGCATAATAATGAATTGTGACAAGATGATGATAATAATAATAAGTGTTAATGAAAACATTGAAAACATGAGTGACAATCCTACATATTTACATGAATCAATTAAAAGGTGGGTTTCTACATTGTGTTACTTGAATTAAAACTCATAATAATGGTTAATCAAATTAAGAGAGACAAAAGAATTAAAAAAGAGTGAAAAATATGTTTTTGGTGAGTAATCTCAGATTTATACCTTGATTTCGTTCGTCGAATCGATTCGAAAAGAGGCGCGAGACTCGAATTTCAATGAGTATGTGTATGGGACAAGAGACTATGATAAGGCTCGTGGTGTGCTCGTAGTATAGCCGTGGGGTCGTGAAAAGTTGAGTCGTCGAAGTCCTCAAAAGTTGGGTCGTGAAAGTTGTTTAAAACTCGAGAGGCAAGGCCGTATTTATAGGCGCGGAGAGACAAAGGCACAAAAATGAGCGTATATACGCTCATGATGAGCGTATATACGCTCATGGGGAGCGTATATACGCTCATGGGGAGCGTATATACGCTCATGGTGAGCATATATACGCTCCTTTGAGCTATATACGTTCAGTATTTTTGCCTTAATTTCGAAGATTTTTTCTTATTTTGCAAGATCACGGATGAATCTAGATATCCCCTCCTCCAAGAAACGCGTATCTAGGGAGTTCTAGGGGATTCTGGAACGTTCTGTGTATTTTTTTGGTATTTTCCGTATTTTCTGCGTATTTCCTACGTATTTTGATATTGTAAATATTGCAAAATTCATAGAAAATTGTAGAAAAATCAGAAAAATAATCTAAAAATACTGGTGAACTCAGAAAAATGTGAGGAATGTGATGAAAAATAGAAAACATGAGAATCACCAGTGTAAATTATTTTAAAAAATCTTCCAGTTAGCAGAAAATTCCGAAAAATAGAAAATGATTAAGGAAAATTCTTTTGGCCTCTTGTTTGACCTTTGCCTCATAATTTCGAGTGTGACTTCACATATTTTGAAATTTCTACGAGTTAAGTTGCGCCTTTTCGGAATCGAATCGGTCACGAAACGTGGTATGTTTCATCATCGATTACTCATTTGGGGAGACACATTTGGGTGTCTACAGAAGCCCCCACTTTGACTGAGTCTGGAGAGACGTAAGTCACGTAAGACGAAAGTCAAAGTATTCGATTCGGGACGGAGAGCAACTCAAGACGTTCTGCGACCCTGAGTTACCCTTTTTCGCCGGTACCTGCAAAACAAAGGTTAGTTTTACCTGTAGCCGTGTCCCGTGCGGTCTGAGTCCTCGAGCGATCATTCTTCGTTCGGCTGACTGGGAGAAATGCAGGCGCGTCCCATGCTTTCCGAGGAAATGAGCATTGACTTGAAAATGATAGCCCTAATTCAGGATTAAGGACTACCTTGGTGACGACATAGGTCTGTTTTTATGTCTATAGAAATTTGCATGCAATGTTGACCTGTAACTTGTGACCTTGATATTGAGAGAGGGGCAAGAGTCATTGATTTTGAAAGAGTCTTTGAATTCGAAAGGGCCTCGTCTAGGTCTGGTTTGAGACATGATTTGAGAGAGTCTTTGAATTTGAAGGAGTCTTGTCTAGGTCTGGTTCTAGACATGATTTGAGAGAGTCTTTGAATTTGAAAGGGTCTTGTCTAGGTCTGGTTCTAGACATGGTTTGAGAGAGTCATTGAATTTGAAGGGTCTTGTCTAGGTCTGGTTCTAGACATGATTTGAGAGAGTCATTGAATTTGAAAGGGTCTTGTCTAGGTCTGGTTCTAGACATGATTTGAGAGAGTCTTTGAAAGGGCCTTGTCTAGGTCTGGTTCTAGACATGATTTGAGAGAGTCTTTGAAAGGGCCTTGTCTAGGTCTGGTTCAAGACATGATTTGAGAGAGTCTTTGAAAGGGCCTTGTATAGGTCTGGTTCAAGACATGATTTGAGAGAATCTTTGAAAGGGCCTATTAGAAAAGTGCTGCTTGAAAAGTGACTTAGAGAAAGGTGACATTTGGACGAGACTATGGCTTGAATCGGACGTGACTTGTGACTAGAGCTTGAATCTGAACTTGAACTTGACATCGACTTGACTTAACATCGGCGAGACAGTGACTTTGATTGGAAAGTGACAGGGTCCATAAGCGGAGTTTCGATGGACTTGAACACGTAATAGGGCCTTAGGAGACAAGAAGCCCCCAACTGGAAATTAAGGGGCCATGATGGCGACGAGCCCCCCAGCGAGGCTTTGAGACAATGTAGTTTACGGCTTAGAGTCAACATAGGGAAGGTGGATAGATTGTATGGATGAGTTCCCCAACAAGATGTACTAACCCAAAGGTCAGGTGGCTTTACTTCTTTGGGATTGAGTCAATGAGTCCTTGAAGGTGACCAAAGAATGAGCTATGGTTCGAGAAATAAAAAGGGTCAAATTTTTGGCTAAGGGTCAATGCACAACAAGAAAAACGTGCGCGGGCGACCGTCGTTAGCGACCGATTTTCGGTCGCTAACACACATTAGCGACCGATTTTCGGTCGCTAACGTAGGTCGCAATAATACGTCGCTAAAAAAAATTAGCGACCGAAAATCGGTCGCTAAACCTTTAGCGACCGATTTTGCGACCGATTTATTGAGTAAGAAATTGGCAAAAAATTTAGAGGGAAATCAGAATTAGCGACCGATTTGTCGGTCGCTAAAAATTAGCGACCGAAAAAGCGGTCGCTAATTCTAATTTCCCTCCAAAAAAAATTGGAGGAAAATTGGATTTAGCGACCGACTGTCGGTCGCTAAATCCAATTTTCCTCCATTTTTTAATTAATTCGAGGCTTTTTCCAATTTATATCTCGAATCAAAATAATCATATCAATAATTCGAGGCTTTCTCTGACACGAAGTATACAACAACCATATCACAATGCTATAATTCGATCAATAATTTATGAATATTAATGACCTAAAAAAACCCCCACAGGGTTATATTCTGTATCATTACAAATAAATTGCCCTAGATCTTTCATGACCTAAAAAAATTACAATAAAAAAAGATGCATATCTGGATGCCTAGAAAATATAATGTATGCCCTATTTTTTGCTCCTATTCTTCTCCGCAGGTGGGAAGTCTTGAAGTGAATCACGGATTAACCTGTGTACGCCCTATATGGGATAACCTAGATGATGAAGAAATTAAAAGAGCTTCTTCGTCCATAATCACTTCAGAAGGTGAATTGCGACCCCCACTGCCTCCATTTCTACATTATCATCACTGGGCACATAAATATCAAATGACTTCTTTTCAAACTTCCAATCCTGAATCCAGAAAATAAATATCTCAACACAAAATGACTTCACTACAAAAATAATGACTAGAGGACATCATGAAAAATCCCTTGCCCTATTGTTCAGTTTGACATAACATGGTACTATCTTGGAGCAGAATACTAAACGACTTAACTATGGCCTCAACAAGATTTGTTCCCAGTAGCAATTTTTTAAGTGACTTCACATATCAAAAGAATATGTAACGATTTAATTATTAAAAAAAAAAAACAAAAACTCACATTGAGATGGTCAAGAGTAATCATGATTTTGGAATCATCAAAGAGAGCAGGAATTTGGGGCAATAAAACAGAGTCATCTATTTAATAAATGAAAGCTATTTCAAAAGCACCAAAATGAGAGGACATCCTCTAGAATTCCAATCCATAGAAATTCCAAATTAACCAAAAGATGAGAAAAGGACAGAAGAAAGAGCTAGAATGAGATCATAAAACAAGCCCATGAAGAGAGAACACTGGGAGCCATGTAATTAAAGTAAAATTTCTATGGATGGTAAACTCAAATGCTGAAATTCATGAACAAACCTTTGCAACTCTTTCTGGAATTCATTCAGGTGAAGCCGGTTGAGATGCACGGACCTCCTTCACTTTCAAGTACTTGTACATAACAACACCCTCAAGTGCTGCAAAGTTGAACCAAAAGAATTGAATTAAAGAAAATATAGAGCAAAAAAAAGGTGGCTGGAAACCAAATGAGACTCAGGAAATATCACTGTTGACAAAGCTATCAGAATCCAATCTTTCAAAGATACTATGAATCCATTCTCAAGGGTGTGGGTTTCAAATCCAGACATGTTCTAACTTCTAAGACAAAGAACAAGGGCTAAATGGAAAATCAATGCATCGATGACATGGCACAAATCATGTATAACAATTTCCAGACAGTATGTGTGTTCTAGATTTGAAACAAAATTCCCAGACAACTAACAAAATCAGAGCAGGTATAAATAGGAGACTTGCAAAACTCATCCTACCAGTACAAACGGTGAAAGAAAAGAATTCTCAAAGACAATGTGACAAACCTCCTGTAATAATAAATCCTCAGATCAGAATAATCCTCACATTAAAAAGAAACAGGTAGCCAATTAAGAGATGTTTACAAAAGATAATATGTTAGAAAAAATCATATGAATGATGAAATTCATGAGAATGATAGTAAGCTGAGTGATGAAATAAAAAGGAACTAAACATGGTCGACAGAGATTCTTTCTGCTTCTACTGTCTTCAAGGAAAATAAAAAGGAACTCAGTCATGCAACCAAATATGCAGTGGTACCAGGAAGAAAACGTGGCATAGGAAGATAGAATACCTCAATGGTATAGCTCGAATGAACAAAGGTTAGTTGTGGAAGACCATCAATGACATGTAGTTCTGAAATTTTATGATCACAACATTAGAGAGGGAAAAAGGTCATGGCCTTCTCAAGATACAAGTTGGAACTTGGGAATTATCTTCCATGCAAGTATACAACCACCATTCCAAGGTTCAACAACTTAAAACCTTCCAGAGTGGTCACACTTGGTTCAAACACTCAGTGGACTAATCCAGCCTTTTAAACACATATAACAAGCCTATTATAGGCGAACTTTGCAGATGTGAATGAATTTGTTCTCTTCAGACTTCAACTTATTAGTATTTTTTTTTTGAATTCATCAAAACTTATTAGACTTATTAGTACTTACCGATACTAATTAATATTTATTTTTCATTACTCATTACCGGTACTTATTTGCCCTTATTTATATTTAATAATAGTTGTTAGAAATAGTGATAAACATGTTCTTTTCAACTTATTTGTACTTATTATTGCTAGTACTTATAGAATGAATATTGAAATTAAGTTGAAGAGAACAAAGCCAATATAGGAAAAAGAGGAGAATTTATTTTTATATTTTTTATAACTCCATAATTCAATTCATATAAGGCATCGAATAAATTTGATACAAACGGATAATGAAATGCAAAAGAACAGACAAATATATTATAGCATAGTTAAGAAAGATTCCAATTTTTAAAATCCAAACTCGTCCTCAAACAACTATTTATCTTTTTCCACTTTGAGCTGTCATGAGAAAAATCTCAACCATCTCACTCACACTAGTTGCGGCCGATTTTCCCACATGGTTCTTTATGTCTGTTAATGATTATCCCATTATAATAAGCATTATTTAAAAAATTAAACAAGCTTCAAGGCTCACACATGCTTCTAACTGCATGCCAATACATAAAACAGCGGACTCATTGAAAGAAACTAAAAGCAATAAGCAACAGAATACAACCAATACATAATACATAAAACAACGGACTCATTGGAAGGGTGGAGTAGAACATACACAGGACTTTCGTTAATATCCATGAGCTGTGCCACAGTAAATATTTTTTAACAACAGAGAAATAAATTTTCAGTAGCACCTTGACTTAGGAACACTGAACACATGTATGCCTATTGGAGCAAACATCTTTTAAATTAAATTTTTAAAAACAAGCATCAGCTCACATTGCATATTAGAGGTAATTTCTTACTAAAACTACCACTTAATTCACTAACTCAAAGAGAACAAAAGAGCAGTTGAGCATCAATGCCAAATCTACAGTCTAAAATTGTAAGACCAGAAATATTAAGCAAGATGGAAATATGGAATATGGCTATACAGGTGTCAGCACGAGGAAGTTAATGTCTTAATAGCTACAGAACTAAAAACCTTTAAATTGACCTTTGGGTTGCAGAACTGGCATAAAACATATCAAACAATAATAAGAAGGGGATAATTGGTCAATCAAAACTTTAGCTGTCCAACTCTAGTGAAAAAAGAAATTAAACAACCTCAAGTTTACCAACCCACGACATCGTAAACCACTAAGTAAAACTTGAAGGGAAAATTAGAGACCTCGATAATTCATTAATACACCGCAGACCAGACCATGTTTGTTATCGAAAGCCAGTTTTACCATCAGCTTCACCCAAACTTTTCAGCACTTTCATGATAATAAGATTCGAAATGCACACCAACAAGCTCAAACCATGGCATAAGGAACGCTAATACTCTAATTCAAAATGCCCTCTTTTCAATCATCCTAACTCCTAAGCCCTAGAAATCCTAATCATCAATAGATACAAAACACCACAATATCGTACATTTCATATTCACATTTGCTTTCAGAGAGAATTATGTCGAAAGATATTCCCTATATCAACGATATTCTGTTCAAAATAATCTCCTCCAAACTAAACACAGACAAAAAGAACCATTTGATTTCATCAAAACACTATCAAAACCCATTGTGATCAACTTCATTACACAAACAAAGTGCTTTACAAAACCAAAAATCAATCACAAATTATCAACATTCAATTAATCCTTTAAAACAATATCACAATTTTATCTCAAATTATCAATTACACAAAAACAAAAATCCAATTGAAAATTGATAGCATTCAAGTAATCAACCAATGTATAACAACAATTCAATCTCAAATCATCAACATTTGAACAATCAAACAAATTGAAACCAAACTTCAATTGAAGAAGATGATTCAAAATCAGAGATGAAGCCAAACAGAGCAACCAGAGGAGTGAAGCCAATCGATAAACCACAATCTTTATAGATCTATAAATTTTGAGTTAAAACCCCCAAAAAACGATTTGAATTACAAACGACGAAGTAGGTTTAGGGTTTATACCTTAACAATTGGGCACAAAGGAACAAAGGGAAGAGGAGAGAGGACAATGGGGGCCGCCGTCCTACTGCCGCTGCTGCCTTGCGCCGTCGCCGCAGGTGGCAGTGGTGGTGGCGGTACTGGTGGCGGTACTGTGTCGTTGCGCTGCTAGTCGAAGGACAGAGAGGGAGAAGGAGAGAGAGGGAGAACGAAGGAGAGAGAGAGAAAGAGGGAGAAAAGGAGAGAGAGAAAGGGAGGGAAGCTGGAAGGACAGCGAGAGGTCGCCGGAGGGAGGAGTGAGAGTGGGTTTGCGCCGGAGGGAGGAGTGAGAGGGAAGAGTGAATTGTTAGGGTTTTGAAATCTGGGGTGAGTGTCAGAGTGAGAGGGAAGAGTGGGTGAGTGTCGAGTGAAATTTGGGAAGAGTGTTATTGTCGAGGATTTTAATTTTTAATGATTTTGTTTTTTTTTTGCTAAAAACATTAGCGACCGACGGATCGGTCGTTAATAGGCTATTAGCGACCGATTCGTCGGTCGCTAATTTTTTTTGGAGTCTAATTTCAAGCCGCCACTAAATTATTCTCTTAGCGACTGAATAATCGGTCGCTAAAAGCTTAGTAGCGACCGATTTTTCGGTCGCTAAATTTAGCGACAGAATAATCGGTCGCTAATAAGCTTTTAGCGACCGACAAAATATCGGTCGCTAAAAGCGGTCGCCCGACGACGAATTTCTAGTAGTGATGATGTGGCTAGATGCGAGGATGGCTAATGATGTAGGTTCAAGTATGAGTCTATGTCAGGTTCTAGATTGGCAAAACCATTATCAAATTCTTAGCAAGTCAAAGCACTCAAAAGGCCTCAAACGATTTAATGTTGATGCGGTCGAACCCTACGTACGTATCTGATGATGATTTGGACAATGCCTCGTGCGAGAGGGCTTTTGTGGTTGTAATGTGAGGCTGTGGTTTGAGGGTTGAAAAAGGCTTGATGACCATGAAGTGAACCCACAGTGCGCAGTGTGCTTTTAGACTTTTGCTTTTTATTTGATTTGGGCTTTGAGCTTTGGATTTGCATTTTTGATGACTTTTGTATAACTGGCATTGAACTTTGATTTTTGCTTTTTTTTTGCCCATTTTATTCTTCTCTTTTTTTTTTCTTTCTTTTGCACGTGTCTTTTCCTACGCACCGTTTGGTCCAAAGGGTTAGGTAGATGTGGGTGATGAAAGAAAGATAGGCTAAATGATAGTGTTTGTGGCTCAAAAGGTTGCAAGGGATTTTGATTTGATGTGACAAAGGGAATGGAAGGGAGGGGTCATTTTGTGGAGCTGTGAAAGAAGGCCTCTCTTGGGCATTGTTCAATTTCAATAATTAAATCAGTATTAGATTAAACCAATTGTGGCCAATGAGTGTTGAGACTTGCATAGAATTAGAAAATAATATTGCCAAAAACAAATGAATCATTGAAAGTACACGGCTTATTGTATAGGAAGAGACTACATAGACTCAAGGGACAGGAATTGAAAGGGACATATAGCTAGGACTAGGACTCTATGACTCAATCTAGAGAAGGCCGCGCAGATCGATGACCCACGCCTTGGGGTGACTCATGAGGCTTTGATGGTAGTGGTGTTTGATGTTTTTCCAGTTGGGCCAAGGAGGTATAGGATTAGGCTTTTTTTGTGGATGATGGAGGGTCAAGAGACATGGGCCTTTTGTGGAGGTAGGATTTGTTTGACTTCTTGCCTCTTTGGGCCTATCACGGGGATCGTGACTGAAAACTCCGACTTAGTGGACCCGACACTGGTTTTGAAATGGATAAAGTTTGAGTGTTGATTTTGAAACTGGACTTGAAAACTGGACTTGAATGGGCTAGACCTAATTCAAATTTAAGGTGCTAGACTCGAGAAAGATTCAAACCTAAGATGGGCCTATTTCAGAATTAAGGACCTCTTAGACCTACGAGCCACTTGAAATTGAATGGGCCTAGCCTTGAATCAAAGTTCCTAGGGTTGAGTCTATGATCGAACCTAGTTCAGTTTTAAGGTTCTTAGATTGAAGTTGAAGCGAACCTAATTCAGATTCAAGGCTCTTGGGTTGAACCTAATTCAGATTTAAGGTAGGGTTCTTGAATTAAGAATTGAATTGAACCTAATTCAGATTTAAGGTCCTTGAATTAAGATTGAATTGAACCTAATTTAGGTTTAAGGTTCAAAAGGTCGAATCTAAGTCAGATTTAAGATTCTTGGATTGGAATCGAACCTAAGTCAGATTCTAGGTCGAATGGAGTTTGAAATTGATTTTGAAATGGGCCTAATGGATCGTCAAACTTCATGTCTTGAACCATAGATTAAGGGACTGGGCTTAGTTGGTGGTTAAGAATTTGGACTGAATGAAGAGTCACAAGTTAACAAGCACATTGATTGAAACACAAATCCAATTTATTCACTTAAGGTCAGGATCTAAGTGAACTATAGGTCGGCTTGGTTAAGTCTGATAGTGTACCATGCCTAAGAGTAGAGCTGGGTCCAATTTCACCACCACAACATTGGTGATGTATGGCCGAGATACCCCTTATATACACGCATCTAGTAACACGTGCATACGCGGCATGGGCGGGATAGGACTTACCTTAGCCATGTGATCCATTAACCACATGCAACCAAGGTAAAATCCCCCCTTAAGGTGATCTCGAGCATAGAACATGCCCATATTGAGACCAAGGTGCCTAGGACATGACCCTATTCGAAGGGTCACAAGCAAAATTCAATTGATTATGAATATGGAACTACGAGACTTTCAAGTCTGTCCACTCACCAAATGGTGATTATCCCCAGTGAAGTCGCCAAAAACTGTAGGGCTTCGCCCCGCCTTAGGGGGCGTGACCTCAGCTTCAGTGTCATGGAATTGAGCCATGGAATCCGCATGTGAATGCGTTGGGGTGTGTTGTCGAATTGAGGGGATCGCCACCGTGCCTATATAGGTTATTCACGGACGCCCGAAACATTGGTGCCAAACTAGTGGCCCCACAAATAGGTCCAGTAACCAAAGTGTGGGTTCGGGGACATGGTACGGATTGAATCAGTAACCCAATCCGCCCGCATGTAGCGGCCTCTACTCGGTCTCATTGTAGTTCCATGAGTCATAACAATTGAATTCAAGAAAACTTATCGATTTGACTTTGAAAGCGCACTAATTACTAGGTGGGTTGCTATTATGTACAAACCAAGACTTCTACAATGGACAAGGCGATCATTTGATTGTTAGTCAATATTAATAAGGTGCCTAGAAAACCGGTCGTCCATGATTATCTGACATTAATGTGACAAGCAATTGAATTCCGGTCTTGTTTAAGCAATATATACAAGTGTGACAAAAAAAATGTACAAACGAGACATGAAGACAAAGGTTAGTAAAGCATAATATACATGTATATCCTTCTCACCTTGTCTCTGCGAATAAGCAAATTGTTAAAGTAAAAACTAAAAGGTCTTTGCTTGAATTGCTAATCAAGACAAATAAACACGTTAGTATTGACAATAACAATATGCATAATAATGAATTGTGACAAGATGATGATAATAATAATAAGTGTTAATGAAAACGAATTTGAAAACATGAGTGACAATCCTACATATTTACATGAATCAATTAAAAGGTGGGTTTCTACATTGTGTTAATTGAATTAAAACTCATAATAATGGTTAATCAAATTAAGAGAGACAAAAGGAATTAAAAAAGAGTGAAAAATATGTTTTTGGTGAGTAATCTCAGATTTATACCTTGATTTCGTTCGTCGAATCGATTCGAAAAGAGGCGCGAGACTCGAATTTCAATGAGTATGTGTATGGGACAAGAGACTATGATAAGACTCGTGGTGTGCTCGTAGTATAGCCGTGGGGTCGTGAAAAGTTGAGTCGTCGAAGTCCTCAAAAGTTGGGTCGTGAAAGTTGTTTAAAACTCGAGAGGCAAGGCCGTATTTATAGGCGCGGAGAGACAAAGGCACAAAAATGAGCGTATATACGCTCATGATGAGCGTATATACGCTCATGGGGAGCGTATATACGCTCATGGTGAGCGTATATACGCTCCTTTGAGCTATATACGTTCAGTATTTTTGCCTTAATTTCGAAGATTTTTTCTTATTTTGCAAGATCACGGATGAATCTAGATATCCCCTCCTCCAAGAAACGCGTATCTAGGGAGTTCTAGGGGATTCTGGAACGTTCCGTGTATTTTTTTGGTATTTTCCGTATTTTCTGCGTATTTCCTACGTATTTTGATATTGTAAATATTGCAAAATTCATAGAAAATTGTAGAAAAATCAGAAAAATAATCTAAAAATACTGGTGAACTCAGAAAAATGTGAGGAATGTGATGAAAAATAGAAAACATGAGAATCACCAGTGTAAATTATTTTAAAAAATCTTCCAGTTAGCAGAAAATTCCGAAAAATAGAAAATGATTAAGGAAAATTCTTTTGGCCTCTTGTTTGACCTTTGCCTCATAATTTCGAGTGTGACTTCACATATTTTGAAATTTCTACGAGTTCAGTTGCGCCTTTTCGGAATCGAATCGGTCACGAAACGTGGTATGTTTCATCATCGATTACTCATTTGGGGAGACACATTTGGTTGTCTACACACTACAATCCTTATCATCCCCTAATCCACTCCAAATCAACTTGACCAAAGTCAATGACACTACAAGTGACCTTCAAGGGGGATCCAACAACCGCCGTGCAAACAAATGTAATAAAAATTGCCGTAGGGACAACCCCTACGACACCGTAAGCACATATTCCCAAATGATGGTATCTCTAAGTATAAACGAAAATCCTAGAATCTAGCCACATAATTTACAATAAATAAAGAGGTGGAGTTGGAGGAAACTTACAAAGCCGCTTCCAAACCAAAAAATGCACAAGAGCCCCAAAAACCGGGCTCACAACCAAGTTACGGCTCCAATAAGCAAAAACCAACTCCAAACATAATAAAACAATATAATACAAAACAAATATACAATATATACAATATAAACAAAATATATACAACCAAGCAACAAAAGTGACGCATTTGTGGAACTCTCCCCCCCAACTAGAATGGAACTCCGTCTCGGAGTTCAAAAAGTAACCAAAAGGGAAGGTAAAGTTACACAAATGCGCACTAGTCTCGATCATGCTTATCCTATGAAAGGGGTGGCGGAGGTGGTGGTGGAATGAGAGGCCACCCATACTGGTCAAACCCTTCCACAAGTTGAGATTCCTCGGTGTAAGTGCAGCTCGGGTCCCAATCGTAGAGGAGGGTGGTAGGAGGACCATGTGGTTCCCAACCACCGTAGTAGTAGGGAGGAAAATTATAGGATGGATCGGTCCTCCTATCATGTCCCGCCGCTACGGGATCATAGGGATAAACAAGATCCCCTCTAAAGTCACATCCCCCCATTTGTTGATAATCACAGGGAGGCACGACACGGTACCCGGGAGCATTGGGATCCAACGTTCCCACGCCTTGCCAATAAGAGTAAACTCCCCCCTCACGGGCAAAAGAATTGCCATCATAATCCTCTATCTCCGGGGTCCAGTTTGGGAGGGGACCCAATTGGACCGGGATTTGGGATAGTTGAGGTAAGGAGGGATAGTACCCGTATCCACATCCCTCTGGAAGTTGTGATACTCCGAGTAGGATGGGGTGGTGAAAACCGTTTGGTTCTCCTTATGTAGCCTATCCATATTAGTAGTTAAATCTTTAAATTGTTTCAAAAATTCCTCGGGTAGGCTAATAGCAAGAGGAGTGGGAGTAGAAGA
Organism: Bassia scoparia; assembly: GCA_008642245.1. NCBI lineage: Eukaryota > Viridiplantae > Streptophyta > Magnoliopsida > Caryophyllales > Amaranthaceae > Bassia > Bassia scoparia. The sequence continues at coordinate 11,305 of SNQN01008386.1, read as the reverse complement.
AGTAGGAGGGTTAGAAGACGTACCTCCCTCTGTGTCGGAGGGGATGCAAGGTCGCCGCTTCAGGCGGCGTTGCCGTGGTTATTGATAAGGGAGGTCCTCGTCCTCTTGTTGTTGTTGTTGTTGTTGTTGTTTTGAAGTTCCTCAAGGGTGGGTGGTGGAGCAGTGTTGAGCGGGGTTGCTCCAAATGGGAGTGAATAGATGGGGCGAACGCCCCGTTGGGCACCCATACGAGCCTCATGCTCGTGGCCATAGAGGTCCTCCACCGGTATAATCTCCATGGGGGTCCTCCACGGGTGTTGGGCGTTGGCGGGAGGGCGGGTCATCCTTTCACATTGGCACCAAGGGATGTCTTGTACCTTCCAAATGTCTTTCCTACTATCATGATAATTTAGGAATTTCAACTGGAAGCATTCGCCCCTATCCAACTAAGCATGAGTGGATAGAGGGACGAGCCTGGCATAGACGTCCCAGTTTTTCAAAATCCAGAATGCTAGCAAGGAAATCAAACCACCACATTGGATGGTTCCAATGCTCCGCCCAAATAAACCCCCAGTTGATTTTTTTTTCGGGCTCGGTGGGGTTGAAATATTGTGGCCCATAGATGGCCCTCCATACCACATAGAGTTCCACCACCGTAATCTTCCCCAATTCTTGTCTAGAAAAGAAAATGGGGGCAAAAACACGGTGGAAGTAGTGTATCCTCGCATGAATGATCTCGGAGAAGCTAGAATTGTTGTAGAAATCCTCAACTCCCCGGGTTATTTCGCTCCAAAAGGCTTGTTGCTTGAACCCCCAAACTAGACCATAGTTCCTCAAGTTCCGAATTTGGGCCGAAGGATCGAACCCCAATAGTTGGATCACTTGCATAGTGGTCAACCCATAGGACTTGTTGAACATCCTAATAAAATGAACCATGTCAGTCTAATAGCTCGCCATAAACTCTAAGATGAGCTTTGGATAGGTGAGGGGAGGAAGAATGGCCTCCGGGTCGTCCTTGTAGATAATAGGAACATACTTCGTCGGGATTTGGACATTGAAAAGTGCCTCAAGCCCGACATTAGCCCAAAAGGACTCCAAATGAGCCGTGATGCCAAACTCCTCACAAGTAGGAGGATGACAAAACGAGGTAGTGTTGATTTTCCTCGTTTTGAATGTATTGAGCTTCGCCAAAAACTCGTCAGAAGCTCGGATATCATAGTTCTTAGGCTCAATCGGCCTTGTGTAGTTGAGGTCATCCTCCTCCTCTCTTGGAGGACGGGAGGAGGAGGAAGGCTSATTGGTGGTCCTAGTCTTCTTTGATGACTTTCGGCTAAAAATGTTATGACCTGACATGATGGTTTTGAGTACCTACAATCAAATTTGGAAGTCAAGCACATTAGTCAAGGATAATAMGAGAAATTAAGCAACTCACTAACCAAGTCCCACAAATGGTAACTCATGTTAACTATAACTCTTAGCATAACAAGGACCAATAAATGAATAAATAAATAAATTAAATAAATAAGTAAGTGAAAGCTTAATAATTAAACTTTCCT